>ML780764.1:1231275-1256541 GCA_009831015.1 Picea engelmannii
CGACCTGACACTTTCTTATTTTGTAATTATTTTCTTTAATTATTTTCAGGGCCTACATGTACTTCCTTTTTCAATTCACTTTGTCATCTTCAAAAATTAATTTCTCCTCAACCATGAGGATCCATGTGACGTGCCACATACCATCAGAAACAGCATGATGTATACTATCCATTCATGGGTGTTGTATATGCATGTGCATTTTCCTTCATGTCCAAATACCTTTATCAATCTTGCGGTCCAAAACCCATGACTAGGGTTGACATCAATGACAACAATCAATCTTCCAACAGATGAACCTTTTAAGCCCAAGGAGATTATATCCATAGAAAACAATAAAATTCTTGATGGCTTGACTCCTATTTAGAGTTCATTTTCTTCAAGTGATGTAGGCAATAAATAAAAACAAAAAGAAGAGGAGTTACGAAATAAGGTAGTTGAAACCATCTTCCTGAACATTAGGACACCTGAATCTTCAACGAATGTTAAAATAAATGTCCAATGTTATGATAAATAAGAGATGAGGTATGTCGGGCTACTTAGTGGATCTCAAAAGGTTTTTTCTTGGTATTATGAGTATCTTTGTGGTTTTGATCCTGGTCTTGTTCAACATACTATGAAACCAGCTAGGAAAAAACAAGGACTTGTTAAATCTTCACTGAAAGCACCCTTTCAAAAGGGGTTGGAGAATTTCTTAAAGGTTGGGATTATTTTTTCAGTCCATCCTGAATGGGTTTCCAATTGGGTATCTGCTTCAAAGACCATAGATCATATTAGAACCTGCATTCATCTTCGCACCTTCAGTCAGGATATTATGAGAAATCCTTCTCCCCCCCTCAATATAGGAATAATTCTACAGCAGGTTGTAGAGTTACAGTTGAAGCCCTTACTTGATGAAGTTCTGGGTTACAATAAAATCAAGGTAAAAGGGGAAAATGTTCACAAAACCACTTTATTACTAATGGCGATACTATGTCTTACAATTGCCTGCTTTCTAGCTTACATGATGCAAGTACCATTTTTAAAGGGCCTATACACACAACTTTCGATGAATTGGTCAGTCTCCATATTTATCTTAATGATTTAATCATGTGCGTCAAGGGGCTGATAATTACATCAGAATTCCAAGTGTTCGGTCCCTTCCAAATTTCTTTTGTCTTGGACACTAACTCTTACATTTTAAAGGAATTACATAAGAAATTGTTTTCCTACAGCACTGACAGTCCTCGCTTGAAATACTGCGAGGGACCAGCGTGAAAAGTTCTAATGCTGATTGGATTTTCTGTATATTAGTAGCTTAGCGCTGCTTTCATTTTTGCGTTATTTTCTTTTCTGCTTTACAATAGTTTAATTTATGCTTTCTGTTTCAATCTTTTCTTCCCGCTTCTTTATTTTTGTCTTTTATTGTTGTTGTTTTAATCTCTGCATTTTTACTTCTGTCATGATTTTGTTTCCTATCATCTTTTAGTTAATTTGGTCAAGATAGGATGTTGGATCGATTCTGCCACAGTGACACTCCTGCAAAGCATTGTTATTCAATAACAATCAAGCTTACACAACTGTTATGATTTCTCCTCTGAAGGACCCTTGAAATTGTTATATATTTGCACTATTGTCTTGTAAAAAATTGGATATCTCCTGCTTCTTCTTGCCATTTCTTCATCCATTGAGATTTTAAGAGCAAGTCTAATTTTTTTTTTCTTACAGTGAGAGAAAAAACCAATCGAATGATTATGCATACAGTGGAAAAAGCCCTTCATACTTAACAATTTTCATGAATTATTCCCAAATTCCTGGTCATCTTTCCATTAAATCCGCTCACTTCCCCTTGTTGCATAATCTTCCTAGTTATATCTTCTTGGCCTGTTGTTCTTGGTTTGCGAAACCAAGAGTTCTGAATTCTAAATATGTTGAAAACAAATTTCCCTGTGGAGTCGCCATTTTGTTGATGATTAAAATCACAAGGAAGTTTTGCCCGCAAAGTGTTGCTAAAGCCTATTATTATAAAAGCTAAATAATAATAGTAGGTGGGACCCCCTTGTAGATTGGAGATCAGGTTTGGTGCTTATTTGATGTTGTGCTATTGTTCGACACTGCTTACATGGTAATATAATTTTGTTTTAATGATGATGGATAAGACATGTTCTATGGTTTTTCTGCTGCTCTAGGTTCAAGTTTTATTTCACAATGGCCTATGTTATCCTTGTTATCACTGTTATCTGTTATTGGATCTATTACTAAGAGACCTGCACAATAAACATGTTAGCAATGAAATACACAATCAATTGGAAAAAATGAAAAGGCAATATAAAAGAAAAAGGAAGAAACTAAAACATGTTATATACTATACTATATGCATCGATTTTATCCTGGCTATTAAGTTAATAGCTATGTGATTTTTTTTTTTTGAGTTATATAGCTGATATGCATGGTGATTATGTTATGGCATAAGTTGATGTGGATGGCGCATTTGGCAACTAGTAGATGTAGATTCCAATCCATGATTTAAATTAATGGTGTTAATGAAAATCGTGTTGGCATGTACTAAAGAGTTAATGAACTGTGGGTGGAGGCGACATGCATTTACTACACATCACCCTTACTCCTTTTGTTGGCCACCACCCTAGTTAGGCTATTGTTCAACTTTGTTGTTGTGGTTATGCTTCGATTTCTTATCACAAAGGAACCGCTTGGCCAAATCGAGTTTTAAGGTGTTTGATCACAGGTATGTGCTTTTTTTCCCATCCATGAGTCTGTTTTGTTTATGAAATGGATACTGGCTCAGGTTTATTGGTTTGTGCTTTCCTTAAGTGTTTCAACTGTGTAAAATTGTGATTTTGAAATGGAGTGTTGATGGTTTTCTCTGCACTAATGTTTGGAGTCACAATGTTATTGGTCATCCTAAGTATTAACAACCATAAGGGCTCTCTATCTTCCTTGTTGGTTTGTTTGGAGGGTTTTGCTTAGTTTTGGGTGGCTAGTTGTCCTCACACTTTCGTATCATTTTATCTAGTCTTTGGATTTTATGGGGTTTAATGGTTGGAAGCACTCTGCATCACTTTGTTTTGTTCACTTCGTCATTGGGTTGTTGTCACCTTTAATGGTCGCGTAGTGGGTTATATTTCTCTTTCTCGACCCTGTTTACACCTCAACATTGTGGTTGTTTGACTGGGAAGCCATGAGGGTTATACCCCGCATGTGTTAAGTATCACTACCAGGCCGAATTGGAGCCTCACTCCTCTGTTATAGCCTCTCCTGTCATAGGTTTTCATCACCCTGTCCACTGAGTAAGTTGTGGTGTTCTCTATGTATACACCATTGGTCTTAGAGGTTTTCACCATAGAGAGGAGTCGGATCTGGTCTCCCTGTGTTGGCCATAGAGAAAACCCTTAACTCCCCAAGTCTGAGGGTTGATAGAGAAGACCGTCGGGGCCTGTTGGGTTTACTATTGGTTATTGTTGATTGGTATGTATTGTCGACCGAATTGAGTGCATACTTTCCAAATTGCTTATGTGACATCGTGTTGGTTTTGGTATCTATTCATTGACTGTGTTATTATGATGGAGAACCCATGCATTGTTAATTGGACAATTCAAATACACAGTCGTTCTCCTTGTGTTTGATAACCCAGTATTGTTTCATTTGAGAAAGTCATAGCTTGCTTCATGTTGATGCATGGGTATGTGTGGTTGCCACAAAAAGGTAGGGCAGTTGTTGATTGTTACGATAGTCCAATTATAGGCTCAACATTGAATTGGTTGATTGTTTGATACACAGTCATTGTCTTTTTGCACTAAAGATTATTTGGATGTTAGCTCCACATTGGTTACAATTGTTTAATGATGTTCGCACATAATTCATTTGTATGTGTGTTGTTCCTACGCCAAGAATAAATGGTCAATATAACTATGAGTTTTTTTTGGGCCAAATGGTTATTCGATTACGTCATTAGGGATGAGCCCGAGTTTTACACAGCATGGTTGATTGTAGTTTGATCAATTTGAAGCAATAATGTATTAGATTGATATCTTAGCATGATGGGTTGAGTTAATACTGTGACTGTGTGTTTAGAATTGTAAAATGGGAATGTTGCATCATGGTGTTTTGGATGGCTTCCCACAGTGTATGATATGGGTAATTTTGGGTTCCACACTCAGAGATAGTCACAAAGTTTTAAGCACAACTTTGTTGCAATTTGATTATTTGTTTTATGAAGCCAGGCATGTTGTTGCTACCTCACTGTGTTGGACGGATAGCCCAACATTTTGATTATTTAGATTCACGTTGAATTGAGCTTGTACAATCATAGAATTACACTTGCTATGATTGAATTATTTGTATTTCCTACAACATGGCATGAGTTGGAATGGTGGTTTTTGTCTGTCTGTTTAAATGACGAATCAGGGTTTTACAATTCAAATATGGATTATTGGGTTAGTTGTCCACTATGTATGTTTAACAAATATCATGCATTTTAAATGACAAGCCCGATTGCAGTGACAGTATAACTTCATTGTAAATTTTGAAACATGACTTTTGAGTGTATTTGATGATTGAAGTAATGTGTGGGCAGTGGTTGATTATGATGATTAACAGAGTGGAAATGGTTACTATTATACATTTGAGAATTGTTATAAGATGCAAATTAGATAAATAAAAGGAATAGAACCCCCTTACATATTGTTGTGGAATGCATACTGTCTTGTTGATGGCATTGTGTTAGATATTTGACTATGAACAATGAACTAGCTAATACGCAGTGATTGTTATTGGGTCACAATGATCGTTTGGTTGGTGTATCTATTGGATTACTAAGAGGGGGGGTGAATCAGTAATAGAGTAATTATAATCCTTTTTGTACAAATAATCCAAGTGTTATATCAATGTAGAATTATTATCCAATAATGAACAATCACACACATACATAGTACACCAGTGTTTTACGTGGAAACCCAAATCGGGAGAAAACCACAGAATGCTTTATCTTATATGTCTTGAAGAATTACATTCATTGGAAGAACCAAATTCCTTTGTTTTCCAACTACAACTGGAAGGAGGCTACAACCTGAGGGAAGATCCAATTCCTCAATTCTCTGGCTACAACCAGAAGGAGGCTACAACCCCCTATGTTCTCCGGCTACAATTGGAAGGTGGCTACAACCACCTGTCCTTGCCCCTTCCAACCACCCTGAAGTAGAATTAGAATGATGGAACCACTGTCACACTATCACTGTGAGATATACTGCTCTAAACATGTACCAATAAAACTGAACCATGTATCAACCATGCATCAACCTATACCAT
The DNA here is from genome assembly GCA_009831015.1 of Picea engelmannii. Lineage (NCBI taxonomy): Eukaryota > Viridiplantae > Streptophyta > Pinopsida > Pinales > Pinaceae > Picea > Picea engelmannii. The sequence goes on from ML780764.1 coordinate 1,236,577, forward strand.
AAACAAGTGCATCAACCATGTAGCAACCTGTACCAAACAATCTGTAATCAACCTGTACCATAAACAAGTGAAACCAACCATGTACCAAGTATGTACCAATCATGTGTCAAGTACTCATCAACTATGAATCATTAATATGTACCAAAATAATCAACTATACACCTCATGTATGTGCCAACTCATCAACTACTTGTCTCAACCATGTACCCAACTTGTACCTCAACCAAAAGACCTTATCAATTTCATCATACAAATATGATTTTTAACTTTGTAATAGACCTGGTGTATATTATCACATACCTCCAAACCTTCCTTAACTTTAACAACAAGAGACTATCATTTTCATCAAACGTTTCTTTAGTCTCACAAGACTAGTTTTGGATTAGTCAACAACCCTAACTTGAAATAATCATAACTTTGTACCTGTAATGTATAAAGATCTGAAACTGATACAAAATGTTCTTCAACGTGTTTTATGTAATTCCTCTAGGTTTCACTACTTGGAACCTCTCAGAAAATGATTTATAGCAAAAATGACACACCTTGCTAAATTCTGGCTTATTCTAGAGAGCGACCTTGTAGAGAGTGCCCCGGACAGAATATTTGTTGAATTGATCTAAAACTATTAAAAGAATACTACAGACTGTACTCTAACCAACACATTTTTTCTTACTGAATTTGGATCTGTTATGAAGAATTTATGACGTTTTTACCCGAAACACATGTTTTTGACTACTTTCAGGACTAGCCACAAACCCTATTTTCCACGGAGTGTAACTCCAAACATAAAACGACCCACAAGATGAATTTTTCACCACCTATACTTGGATATGTTTCCTCAATGGAATAGCAAGTTAAAGGTCTGAATCATTCTAGAAAAACCTTTATTGTGAAAATGGTGAGATGACCTGAAAAAAACATACCTTATAAAGCATCATCAAAAGAATTTATCCTTCCTTGAATTCTGGCCTTCTTTTCTTCACTTTCCTCAGAAATTCGTCTTATATATCATTTGGAAACCTCAGACACCTATAGGTATTCAATATTCTCAAGTGTTTCTAAAATGAGAGAGCCTTGCCTCTTATTTATACTCTCCAAGTAGCTTCCTTAAAAACATCTTCTAGGTCACTTTGCCCACTTTTCTTATTTTAGGGTTAATCCACTTCTAATTTCTCCATTAAATTTATTTTTTAAATAATTTATTATATATTCACTTTGAATTATAGTATACTCATCACTTCACTTTATTATTTACCTTCTAAAATATCTTAAACCACTTTGACTACTTTGACCTTTTGGGGCTTCTAGATGACATAAGAGGGTCCTCCAACTTCGTAAGGCCATAACTCTCAAACTGTGATGAGTTATGTGACATTCCACATACCACCAGAAATGGAATGAAATGTAATATACATATATAATAGTAGTACCTTCAAATATATCAAAAATAATACTGTTATCCATCAAACAAACTTGGGTCCATTACCCAAACCTGGGTTCTCCAACTTCACATGGTCATAACTCTCTAACCGTGAGGAGTTATGTGACATTCCACATACCACCAAAAATGGCATGACAAGAACTATCCATATATGATAGTTTCCCTAACAAATTCACTATCCTTCATCTTATTATTCCACAATTAATCATGGGTTCTCTTACTCCGAAAAGCGTCTTCCCACGAGGGCTTTCACCATAAGGGGACCACTTTGGAGTTCATCTATATTTACTTCTTATCAACCATGAAAAGACAATAATGAGTCATATTTAGATCAAACAATTTTGGGTCCATTACCCAAACCTTTGTGTTGCAGGGATTTCTTCAAGGGTTGACATCAATGACAACCAACCTTAATCAACAATCTCCCCCTTTGGCATTGATGGCAACACTCTGATGCAATACTGAAATCATATCACTCATGCTCCCCCTGGAACCATGCCTCTGTCCTCTTCATATGATAAATTTGCTCCCCTTGGAACCATGCCTCTGTCTTATGCATCTGATAAATATCTCCCCCTTTGTCATCAATGGCAAAGGTATCTTTTCATCTGGTGTTGCTCCCCCTAACTGAACTGTCCTCTTATGGTGCTTCCTTGTGTAAATCTAAGACATATAAGATAAAAATTCAAAAATCATTCATTTTGGAGTAGAAATAACTCCAAGTCTCTAATGAAGATATTCAAAGGATTCCCGTGGAAGTGGTTTTGTGAAGATGTCTGCCACTTGCTCTTTTGTGCCCACATACTCAACTCTGATGTTCTTTTCTGCAACCCGCTCCCTTAGAAAGTGATACTTTATTGGAATGTGCTTCATATTGGATTGCATCACCGGGTTCTTTGAGATACTAATGGCACTTGTATTATCACAATATATTGGAATGGGTTCATCATACTCAACTTGTATATTTGTCAGAGTTTGTTTCATCCAAAGAACCTACGTACAACATGATGTTGTTGCAATATACTCAACCTTGGCTGTAGATAAAGATATTGATGATTGTTTCTTGCTTAGCCATGATACTAAACACTCACCCAAGTAGAACACTACTCCACTGATGCTTTGTCGGTCATCAATACAACTTTCCCAATTTGCATTTGTGTAGGCAATAAGTGATAGATCCTTTCCTTTTGGATACCATAATCCAAATTTTTCTGTTCCTTTGAGATATCTAAAAATCCTCTTCATTGCTAACACATGTGACTCGTTTGGTGCTGCTTGAAATCATGCCACCTATCCAACTGCCTGCATTACATCTGGTCTATATGTTGTCACATATAGTAGGTTGCCAGTCATTGACCTGTATTGCCTCTGATTTGTATACTTCGCATCATCATCTTTGCTCAAGTTGCAACTGGTTTGCATGGGAGTGATAATTGGTTTGCAATCTTCCATTCTGAACCTCTTTATCATTTCCCTTATATACTTGGTTTGAGAAATAAAGATTCCTTGGTTGCTTTGACGTATCCGAAGTCCCAAAAGGAAGGATAGTTCTCCAAGAAACGACATTTCAAATTCATTATGCATATCTTTTGGAAATTTCTGGCTTAACCTGTCATCATCACTACTAAAAATAATATCATCAACATAAACTTCAATTAATAAAATATTACCTTCACTTACCTTGATGTAGAGGTTGTTGTCTGCACTTCCTTTTCTGAACCCTACCTGATGCAGATACTTATCCAGTCTAGAGTACTATGCTCTAGGAGCCTGTTTTAGACCATACAAGGCCTTCTTTAAGTTACACACATAATCTGTGTTCTCTGACAACTGAAATTCTTCTGGTTGTTCAATGTAGACTTCTTCTTCAAGTTCCCCATTCAGAAAAGATGATTTTACATCTATTTGATATACTTTAACATTTTTGGAGCATGCATAGGCTAAAAGAAACTGGATTGCTTCCATTCTAGCAACTGGGGAAAATGTCTCTTCAAAGTCGATTCCTTCAATCTGTGCATATCCTTTACATACCAATCTAGCTATGTTCCTTTTAACTTGTCCATCTTCATTTAATTTATTCCTGAAAACCCATTTTGTGTCGATCACATTCTTATTATTTGATCTTGCAACCAGTTCCCAAGTGTCATTTTTCTCTATTTGATCCAATTCTTCATTCATGGCCTTATTCCAAAATTCATCCTTCTTGGCTTCTTCAAAACAGTTTGGTTCAATTGTAGATAAGAGTGCGAGGTGTGTTTGTTCTAGTGAACGTATTTTTCTTCTAGTCTCAACTCCTGTGTCTTTGTTTCCAATAATCTGATGCGAAGGATGATTCTTTTGTACCCGTTTGCTAGGTGTCTTTGGAGATACTTTTTGAACTTTCTCTTTTGTTTCTGTCAGATTCTCTTCATCTTCCTCTTCTACTTCATCTTCTGCTTCTTCTTCTTCAAAAAGTTGTTCCATTGATTTGTTTTCTTCTTCCTTTGATTCTGGTCTGCCTGTTTCATCAATTGTTACATTGATGCTTTCCACAACTTTGTTCAATCTTAGATTGTAACACTTGTATTCTTTCCTTGTGCTTGAGTAACCAACAAGTTATCCTTTGTCCACAGGAGAGTCAAACTTTCCCATTCTTCCATCTTTTCTTTTGATGTAGCACTTGCTTCCAAAAACTTTGAAGTGCTTCACATTTGTTGGTCTTCCTTTCCATAGCTCGTAGGTATTTTTATCAGTGTTGTTTCTGAGCATTACTCTATTTTGAATGTGAATTGTTGTAAGAACTGCCTGTGTCCAAAATATATCTGTCAATTTGGAATCCATTAGCATTGTTCAAGCCATTTCCTGTACTGTCATGTTATTTCTTTCAACAAATCCATTCTATTGAGGTGTCTTAGCAACAGAGAATTGCCTTTTTATTCCATGACTGTTGTAGTAGTCCATAAATTCCTTTGAAGTAAACTGTCCTCCATTATCAAATCTCAAGCATTTGATTCTTGAATCCATCTCATTTTCAACCATTTCCTTGTAGATATTGAAGTTTTCAGAAGCTTCTGACTTGTTCTTGAGAAAGAAAACTGCAGTCATTCTTGTATAATCATCATCTAATAACATAAAGTATCTCTCACCTTTTAAGCCCTTTGTTGTAGTTGGTCCAACTAGATCAGTATGCACAATTTCTAGTGGTCTTGTTGTTGAATATTCCTTTGATTTGAACCTGGTCTCTCTTTGATTTCCTTGTTGACAATGCTTGCATAAAGTGTTGGTTGGTTTCGTGATCTGGGGCATTTCTCTGACTAATTCTCTTTTGTTGAATTTGACAAGGTTATCAAAATGCATGTGACCCATTCTTCTAGCCATATCCAAATTTCATCTTCCTTTCCTAGACAACACTTTTCATTTCTAATTTTACTTAACACATATATGTTGTTTGAAGTTCTTGTAGTTGTACCAACCAATTTCCCTGAACCTTCTCTTCTTATCTCACACTTTTGTGAATCGAAAGTAACTTTAAGACCTTGGTCATACATTTGACTCACACTTAGAAGATTATGTTTCATATCTTCTACCAGTAGAACATTTTGTGCCATTTTATTCTTATTCCCAATTCAGATTGTGCCTTCTCCAATGATTTTGGCTGGATTATCATTTCTGAAGGAGACTGGTCCATTTCATTCCTTTTGCAATGTAAGAAATTTGTCTCTATCACCTATCATGTGTTTTGAACACCCACTGTCAACATACCAACCGTGTTTCTTCTGCTTAGCTTGTAGAGAGACTATGCATTCTTCATTGTTATACTGATCTTTCTTTCCTATCCATGTCTTTTTTTGAGGTTCTTGTCTATGACTATTGTTATTCTGTTGAGGTTCTTTAGGAGGGACTGTCATTCTGCAATTTTTGGCCACATGTCCAAAATTGTTACATTTGCAACATTCCACTTCAGTGCTCAAGAATTCAAACTTGTTGTAACTTCTTCTTTGTGTTTCACTAGGTATTCTTGAGTAACCCCTTTGTGTATGACTCTCAAAGTTGTTATTGTTCCTGTTGTTATATTTGTAATTCACAACTTTATGTCCAAAATTATTACATGCATAACATAAACCAAAAAATATAGTTTGATACCTAGGAGTTGAAGATATTATGAAAGAAGGTGCTCTTATGAATCCTTTTTCTTCTTGAGGCCTATCCGTCTATTGTTGATTCTAAAATCTGAATCTTCTTGATGGAGGAGTGTCCCTATAATCTTCCTTGTGCATCTTCCTATCCCCTTTGATTGTTTCTGTATAGATTTTTGGATTTGTTTCTTGCTCTGTTGTTTTGGAGCTTGATCCCTTTTCTGTCTGATTGTATCCAAGTCTAGACTTGTCAAGATGAGATTTTTGACTCCTCATAATGCCATCCATAATTTTTGAGCTATTCTACATATTTTCTTTTGAATATCTTTTCTTAGTGTGACAATCTCTGCTTCCAAGTTTCCAATGATCTTGTCCTTTTCTTCTAGTTGTTCTTTGAGTGCTTCTTAAATTCTTTTATCTTCTTCTATTTGAACCTTCAATCTTGTGATCATTTGTTCTAGTTCTCGAGTGTCCTTTTTCTTGTCTAGTTCTGCTTGTAATTTTTTTTTTCTTGTTTTCTCTTCTGATAACTTATATGGCACACAATAATTCTTCTCAATAGTCAACTTCTGCCTCTTCAATTTCGCCTTTGACTTCTTCATATTCTTCTTCAGAGTCTTCTTTGTCATAATCTTTTACTGCCATGAATAAAACTCTTCCTATCTCGCTGTCACTGATTTCATCTTCATCTGATGATGAGATGTCTTCTTTGATGCATAAGATTTTCTTGAAATATTTCTTTGTAGTTCTTTTGCCTTTATATGTTTGTTTTCCTTTTGAGTAACCTTCATCATTTATATTTTTATGATGAGGACATTTGTTAGAAAAATGACCAAGACCATCACAATTAAAACAAATTAAAGGAAGCTTACCTCTATACCTACCATTGGTTCCCTTGTTCAGTCTTTTGACGAAGTTGGCCACTTCTTCATCATCTTCCGAGACGTCATTGCTGCTACTATATTCTTCTTGTTCTTTTTTCTTTTTCTTTGATCTTTTGGATGCTTTGAAGGCTGCTTCTTTTACATCTGGATTTTCCTGTTCAGTTCTCATTTCATATGTTGTAAAGATTCCATGCAGTTCGTCCATGCTTATTGAGTTCAAATTTGATCTTTCTTCTAGTGCTAATATCTTAGGGTTGAATCTCATAGGAAGAGATCTTAGTACCTTGTGAACAATTACAGATTCTTCGATTTCTTCTCCCAATCTTATGATTCTATTCACTGTTTCGTCAACTCTTAAGAAGTAGGATGCAATATTCTCATCTTCCTTCATTTTTAGTTGTTCAAACTGACCTCTGTAAGTTTGAAGTTTTTCTTCTTTGACTTTTGTATCTCCTTCATAAATATTTCGAAGATTGTCCCAAATATCTTTGGCGGATTTACAATGTGTAACTTTGGTGAATATTGTTTCACTGAGACCATTCAAAAGTGCATTTGTAGCTTTGGAATTATTCTGACCAAGTTTCATTTCTTTGTCATTTGTTGGTGGAACTATTGGTGTTGTGTATCCATCTACAATTGATTGCCAAATTTCAAACCCCTGTACTTGTATATATGTCTTCATCCTTATGCTCCAAAAAACATACTTTCATCCATCAAAGTGTGGTATTCCATTTTTATATGAGTTGGTAATCTCCATGATCTACCTTTCAGTGGTTAAACTAATTTCTGAAGGAACCTGCTCTGATACCAATCGTTGGATTACTGAGAAGGGGGGTGAATCAGTAATAGCGTAATTATAATCCTTTTTCTCCCAATAATCCAAGTGTTATATCAATGTAGAATTATTATCCAATAATGAACAATAAGAAATGAATAATAACACACATACACAGTACACCATTGTTTTACGTGGAAACCCAAATCGGGAGAAAACCATGAAATGCTTTATATTATATGTCTTGAAGAATTACATTCATTGGAAGCACCAACTTCCTTTGTTTTCTAGATGCAACTAGAAGGAGGCTCCAACCCTCTAGTTTCTCAAGCTACAACCTGAGGGAAGCTACAACTCCCCAATTCTCTAGCTACAACCAGAAGGAGGCTACAACCCCCTATGTTCTCTGGCTACAACCGAAAGGTGGCTACAACCACCTGTCCTTGCCCCATCCAACCGCCCTGAAGTAGAAGTAAAATGATGGAACCACTGTCGCACTATCACTATGAGATATAACACTGTAAAAATGTACAATAAACTTGAACCATGGATTAACCATGAATCAACCTATACCTCAACTTGTAATCAACCTGTGCCATAAACAAGTGCATCAACCATGCACCAACATGTACCAAACAATATGTAATCAAACTATCCATTAAATAAGTGCAACCAAACATGTACCAAGTATGTACCAATCATGTGTCAAGTACTCATCAACTATGACTCATCAATATGTACCAACATCATCAACTATACACCTCATGTATGTGCCAACTCATCAACTACTTGTCTCAACCATGTACCCAACTTGTACCTCAACCAAAATCCCTCATCAATTTCATCATACAAATATGATTTGTAACTCTGTAATAGACCTAGTGTATATGATCACATACCTGCAAACCTTCCTTAACTTTAACAACAAGAGACTAGCATTTTCATCAAACGTTACTTTAGTCTCACAAGACTAGCTTTGGATTAGTCAACAAACCTAACTTGAAATAATCATAACTTTGTACCTGTAATGAATAAATATCTAAAACTGATACAAAATTTTCATCAGTGTGTTTTATGAAATTCCTCTAGGTTTTTCTACTTGGAACCTCTCAGAAAAGGATTTATGGAAAAATTGGCACACCTTGCTGAATTCTGGATTATTCTAGAGAGCGACCTTGTAGAGCGTGCCCTGCACGGAATATTTGTGGAATTGATCTGAAAATGTTACAAAACATACTACAGACTATACTCTAACCAACACATTTTGTCTTACTAAATTTGGATTTGTTATGACATTTTTACCCGAAACACATGTTTTTGACTAGTTTCAGGACTAGCCACAAACCCTATTTTCCACGGAGTGTAACTCAAAAAATAAAATGACCCACAAGTTGAATTTTTTACCATGGATACTTGGATATGTTTCCTCAATGTAATATCAATTTGAGAGTCTGAATCATTCTAGAAAAAATGTTATTACAAAAATGGTGAGATGACCTGAAAAAAACATACCTTAGAAAACATCATCAAAAGAATTTATCCTTCCTTGAATTCGGGCCTTATTTTCTTCACTTTCCTCAGAAATTAGGCTTATATATCCTTTGGTTACCTCAGACAACTATATGTATTCAATATTCTCAAGTGTGTCTAAAATGATAGATCCTTACCTCTTATTTATACTCTCCAAGTAGCTTCCTTAAAAACATCTTCTAGGTCACTTTGCCAACTTTCCTTATTTTAGGGTTAACCCACTTCTAATTTCTCCATTAAATTTATTATTTAAATAATTTATTTTTTATTCACTTTGAATTATAGCACACTCATAACTTCACTTTATTATTTACCTTCTAAAATCTCTTAAACCACTTTCACTACTTTGACCTTTTGGGGCTTCTAGATGACATAAGAGGGTCCTTCAACTTTGTAAGGCCATAACTCTCAAACTGTGAGGAGTTATGTGAAGTTCCACATACCACCAGAAATGAAATGACATGTAATATCCATATATAATAGTATTACCTTCAAATATAGAAAAAATCATACCATTATCCATCAAACAAACTTGGGTCCATTACCCAAACCTGGGTTCTCCAACTTCACATGGTCATAACTCTCTAACCGTGAGGAGTTATGTGACGTTCCACATACCACCAGAAGTGGAATGAAAAGCACTATCCATATAAGATATTTTCCCTGACAAATTCACTTTCTTTCATCTCATTATTCCACAATTAAGCATGGGTTCTCTTACTCCGCAAAGCGTCTTCTATTGAGGGCTTTCACCATAAGGGGACCACTTTGGAGTTTATCCATATTTACTTCTTATCAACCATGACAAGACAATAATGGGTCATATTTACATCAAACAATATTGGGTCCATTACCCAAATCTTTGTGCTACAGGGCTTTCTTCAAGGGTTGACATCAATGACAACCAGCCTTAATCAACAGTAAACAGTATCTCCTTTTAACATAATGAATATATGGATTACTTGATTAATTTTGTGAACAATACCCACTCTCATTCTCCACCATTATTACACTTTTCTCTAATTACAAACCCATTTCCTTACCACATTCATTTTTCACTCCTTGTTCTAAAATTGATTACAGTCAAGAAAAATTATGTGTTGAAGTAGTTTGGCAGTAGCAGTGTCTTGGTTGAACTACAGTGATGTTTTCTTTGGTTTGCAGTTGATTGTTGTTGTCTTTGAGAAGTAATTGTTTTTTTTCCCCTCTCATCATATCATGTTTCGCTCAATACAAACCCCTCACATATCCCAGGACCCTTTATTCACCCCTTGCTAATTGATAAACAATAAAACAATTTGTATGGATTGGATTGCACGAGTCTGATACATTGTTGAGCCAAATCTGTTTCATATTTTTAAGAGTTGTCATGTATGGTTATTTAAAATACTATTTGTTAATCAATCATGCATGCAAGAATGAATTTTTATAGCTGATGTAGCCATGGCCGAGGAAACAGAGGGAGAGGTAATTGGAACAGAGGCCCAAGAAGGCCCAGGTTCTCCACACATTTTGATGTTGACTCACAAGAGTTTGGCCAATTGTTTCAGGCTAGATTTTTCAATTGGATTGGGAAAGAAGTGGTCCAACCCAGGCCCAAAAGGCCTCATTTCCAAGTTTTGCAAGCCCCTGGTATCCCTGTGCCTCCTCACATCTCATTGCAACCCAAGGTTCCTAAAAATGATGGATGTCAAGAGATTGTCCACCCGACAGTCTCCCAACTTCGTGGATGGCCTAATTTATCCCTACTTGCTCCTCCGCCTATTAACCCCATTGTCCAATCTACTCCCCACTCACCAGTGCATTCCTCTCATGCTAGCAAAAGCTTGAAAACTAAGGCCCACCATGCCCTTGACAAAGGAAAAGCCATTGCTTCCCCTTCTTCGCCCTCCAATGGCTCTGACAAATCCGTGTCTTCCCGGATGCATTTGAGGGATGATTGTTCCCACGTGATCATTGAGATTAGGCCTAAGGGATCAGTGCATCCAAAGGCAAATTCAGGAAAATCAAAGGGTGACAGCAGTAATCAAGGAAAGATTGCATCGCAGAGTGGGAAATATGGCTTTTGAGTTTTTATTTTTATCTATTGTTGATGACAGTTGACTTCAGGAAACTTTGGACAACATGTTTTATTTTTGGTTACATGAGTAATATTTTTTGAAAATAATTTCAAATATCATGAGCTAAATTGTCAAATGTGAATATGTGGATGGGAGTCACAAGGAGGTGTGTTTTTCTTAATTAAATAATTATGTTATGATTATTATGAGCTAAAGGGAGTCACAAGGGGTCCCACCTACTAGTTATTATTTATTTATAACCCTTATTATGATTATTACTTTTCCCCCTAACTAAATTTGGTTGAGTCTTTTAATTAACTTAACTAATGAGTTGGTTCAACTACTTCAACCAATTCTAAATTGTTTAAAAGAAAAAGGAATGGGAGGAACAAAAGGAGTATAGAAGCATAAGCATACTAAGGTTTGCTCTTTGAGTTTATGTTGAGATAGTTCAGTTTTCATTCATTCATTTATTCATCACAAGCCTAATTCTCTTTTATGATAGCAGGGTCTTATTGTAGACAACAATATTCATGGTTGAATCACATCATTCAGACACTTGTTTTTCAGTGGTGTTGATCTATCTTTGATAGTCTATGTAGAATTTTTTGTTTGTGAATTAGTTTTCATGACTGACAAAGGCTATTTTGCAGAGTCGTGTGGGAAACAATTTGTGGCAAGTTGATCCATCTTTTAGAGTTCAGTTTTGGTTTTCTGTCAGAGGTCCTTTTGTATGTTCCATCAGGGATGTCTAAGTTTGACTTTGGTCCAAAATTTATGCATGAGATTTTGTAATGAAAATGACTCTTTGGTGAATTTGAATGAAATAAAGGATTGATTTATGTCATCTGTCTTAATTATCATCTTGGTGACTTTAATTCTATCTTTACATTTATTTCAGCAACTGATATGTTCAGAAAATTACATAAAAAGTAAATTTCCAAGAAGCTTTTTATTGATAAAAGACTAGCCTAAGCACTCGTAATTAATACTTGTGAGTTAGGATGTTATTTTTGTTGGTTATAAACATAGGGTGATATTCCTGTCTACTTTTATTTATCCAAGCAGAGTCTCAAAATGCCTGAGTAAGATCATTTCATATATTTTCCTCAACACGAACATGTCAAGGGGATTTCCCATGTATGAAGTGACCAAGAAATTGGGGTACACCGACATGAGGGGAGAATCAAGGTTGGGTGTGTCGATCCCAAGGGGCACGACGGTTAATGAGTGCATGGATTCATCTAGGAAATTGAGTCTATGAAGGGATGTAATGATTCATTTGGGAAACTGGGTCTGCAAAAGGGTGCGACGATTCCTTTGAAAACATGGGTTTGCGAAGGAGCCCGACACCCCCAAAGGAAGCGATGGTTTGTGATGGTGACCTTTGGAGTCCCTATAAGAGAACAAGGGTGCACAACTAAGGAAGGAATATTTAAAGATAAGGAGAGCAAGAGGAGCTATGCAGTTCTGAGGTAGGCTTAGATGAAGAGGGGAAAGTTGTTGGAAATTTGGTTGTCATTGATGTCAACCTTGATAAATAGGTGAAGTATCATTGATTGATTGGTTTGAGAATCATTGTCAATATTGGACATATTTTTATGAAGGTGACTTGAATTTCAAGAATTGTCAATATTGGACATAATGTTATGAAGGTGACTTGAATGTCAAGCATAGTCATTATTGGACATAATTTTATGAAGGTGAATTGAATTTCAAGCATTGTCAATATTGGACATAATGTTATGAAGGTGACTTGAATATCAGTAGAAAGATAATATTGACTAATATATTGTATGATCTTGATACACAAATCCTATATTGTATAAGGTTGAGATTGTGTCATTAACATCCATGCACAAAAGAAGAAATTGTGAATAAATTGTCCAAATAAAAAGGGTAAGTAGATAATCAAATATGGATCCATACAAATCACAAATAAAGAATTTAATAAGACATTGTTCATTAAAAGTGATTCAGAAAATCTCAATTGAAGAAGAGTCTAGAGATGATATAGAATGTCAATGGTGGATGTTTGGTGAAGAAGCATTGACACCATCAAGTCACAAGTCTAGTTGATTCAAACAACAATAAGGTCGACTATATGGAATTTGATCAACTGCAAGACAAGTCAAAGACAATTCGACCGAATGCAATCCTACAAATTAAGGGAAGTTGGAGAAGACAAGTCGATCGATTTCAAAATGAATCGAAGACAATTTTACCAACTAAATGTCGAAGTCGAAGGAAAATTGATTCAGGAAATGCAAGTCGACCAAAGCAAGTCGAGACGACCAAAGTCAAATTTCTCAAGTCTATTTTCTTCCAATTCGAGTCAGTCGAAGAAAGTAGTAACCTAAAGGTCGAAGTCGAAGAAAACTTAAATACAAGTCGGTTCTAGCCTGATGCAAGATGGTTTGACTAGAATTGAAATACTCAAGTCGAAATTTCTCCTAGTTGAGTCAACCAAAAAGAAGTTTGTCAGCTGAATGAGGAAGAAAATACGAAAAATGGTGAGACCAAGTCAAATCTTTAGTGGCTAGCAGCTGAGAGGGAACCGATTTTAATATAGCCATCAACTAAAATGTTTAGAAGTTGATTTTAAATAATCACCAACAAAGGAGATATGTGGAGGTCGATTTAGACATTCACAAAAGGGTAACATGTATTGAATTTGATTTGGAATCTGACGACGAAAGGAAAATCTGGGTAATTTTTCTTCAAATAACTGCTTTTACCGAACACCTCACACACTTTCTGTGGAAATTTATCATGTGTAGGCTAATTGGGCATGTTATGCAAAAAATCCATGTTGTAAAATTTTAAAATTTGTTTCCATCACTCCAAAATATTCATACTAAAATGGTTTTCTAAATTGTTGTACGAAAATTAATTAATAAACGTAAACATTTGTGTTAATTAAATGAAGGGGTGCAATGTTTCATTCGAAAAGGACATATTGCAAGTCGGGTCATTTTATGAGGGTTGGATTCCTCATTTCTTAGTTGGATCTGAGAACTACAAGCTAGGTCTTGTATCAGAGAGTTGGATCTTTCATATTCAGTTGAAGTTGAAGATATTAAAGGATTGATTTTATTTTTATTCATTCAAGTTAAATACATAAAAGAATGATATTTTATCTACTCCATATAGTTTGTGTTATCCATGTTTATGATTAATTAATTGAACTTCATATATCTTATTCAGATAATTTAGTTAATATATGATAGTGCGGAAAGTAGCCAAAGGTTCCAGGAACTGATTCATTCCCCCCTCAGTGTTAATGTGTTTTTAAAAATTTTGTATGAGAGCAGTTTCCTTCGCTACAGTTTAACCACTCAATTTTTATGAAGAGAACAATTGGTATCAGAGTAAGGTCTCTTCAAGGAAAAAAATTCTAATCAATGGAAGGAAGATCCTACTAAATGCACAAATCGATGAACAAATGGCTCTCTCCACAAATGAAACTCCTTTATTTGATGGAATAGACTAATCTTCATGGAGGAAAAGAATAAAAATATATCTAAATTCAAGAGGATCTGGAGTTTGGGACTCAATAGTAAGTAAGCCTTGGTACTTAAGTACCTCAACGAATAAATCCAAAACTACAAAATAAGCAAAGAGAAACAATTCAATGGCATTAAAAACAATCCAGAATGGACTGACAGACCAAATCAAAGAAAATATGAGACACTTCACCTATGCTAAAGTATTATGGCTCCAACTAGAGAGTTCTTATCAGAGTAAAGTACAAAAAAAAGAGACAATACCATCAAGGAATTGATGCAACCCCCAGTCATCAATAAATAATACGACTCAAACAACGAATTTATGCAATCCTCGGTCATAAATAAAGAAGACAACTCGAACAAGGAATTGATGCAATTCCCAATCATAAAAGAAGAAGAAAACTCAAATAAGAAATCGATGCAATCCCTATTCATCAATGAAGAAAACGACTCCATTAAGGAGTTGATGCATACCTTAGTAATCACTATAGAAAATATATTGAATCTTAAGACTGATGTTATATCTGCATTAGAAGAGTTTTGAATGGAACCGAGAAATGGTATATATAATGAAGTTCTTGTGGAGGCTCTTGAAAATCTTGAATACACAACTATGTGCACTCTAGAAGAGTTGGAGAAACTTCAAAAGAAATTATGTTGCTACTAAAACAGTTAGATCAATCTAACAACCATGAAGAGAAAGAACAAAATATTCATCTAGAAGACAAAAAAGAAGAGATCAATATATTAAAGACTGAAGTTGTTGATCTAACAAAACAAATGAACGCATTGAAGGCATATGACAAACTCAATAAATGCACAGAAGAATTAGAAGAAACAAAAGAAATGGTCAACATTCTAAAGACTCAACTTGAAGAATCTAAGGAAAGTGAAGAAACCTTGAAGATCCAATTGACTAAAAAGGAAGAATCATGCCACATGCTGGAATTGGAAGTCATCAACCTCAAAAGGATTCAACTAGAAAAAAGGAAGAAATCAAAAGATTGAAGACTGAAGTTGTTGATCTAACAAAAGAAATAGAAGAGTTGAAGACATATGAAAAAACCAATAAATGCACGGAAGTCTTGGATGAGATAGAAGAAATAGTCATCGGTCTAAAGACTCAACTTGAAGAAGCTAAGGGAATAGAAGAAGAATTGAAGATCCAGTTGACTAAAAAGGAAGAAAAATTCCACATGTTGGAATTGGAAGTTATCAACCTCAAAAATAAGAATGAAAAGATAAAAGAAACTGTTAAATTCCATAACATCTCAGCCATCCTGGATAAGATCTGGAACACTCAAAGACCAATCGATGACAAAATTGGTCTTAGGTACTATAAGAAAGAAGAAGGTGGAAAGTGGAACACCATTCACAAACATGAGAAAGGATTATCCTCCTCAAAAGGAAAATGTGCAATAAAAAACCAAATACAAACCATGAACTTTGTTAAAGGAGGAAGCTATAAAAGTAAAAAACAAAACACATATCAAAAGGAAGAATTATCATATCACAACAAACTCGAGTATGGAAACACCTTCAATGGTTATTGTTTTTCTTGTAAAAACTTTGGTCACAAATCATTTGAATGCAAGAGTCATGAAAAGAAAAATTCAGGAAGGTCCAATAACTTAATGAGATGTTGGAGATGCAATTATGTTGGGAACACAACAAAGTTTTTTTATACCATGAGATTCTACAACTGTGATAAGTTTTGGCACAAATCCCACGACTGCAGGAAATCAAGAAGACAACCCATGAAAAATAATCCATACAAGTCAGGAAGGAAATTTAATGAACTTTGGAAGAAAAGAAGAAAGGATAAATATCAAGGGAAAAATGTAGAAAATAAAATTTCATCAAATAGAGTTCCTTATGAAAAGATATGGAGAAGAAAATCTGAAGAAGAAAGCAAGAAAGATGATAAAGATCTTGCACCTAAAAATGAAGAAATTGATAACAATAAACTGATGGATGAAACTTTTAATAAGGAATGTGAAATTCAGAGCTTCGCATATGAAGAGGAACAAGCTCAAGGAAGAATAATTTCTAAAGAAGAATATGAAGAAGATTATGGTACACAAAACAATGGTGATGATGATAAACTCTCAAAAGTAAATTAGTTTGTAAAATAATGTGATGAATAAAAGCAAAGTCCAAAATAAATGGGACAAAGATAGGGGGAACATCACCTCAGGGGGAGAATCACTTCAGGGGGAGAAGATAAATATTCCCTTTGTCATTTTTTTCAAAGGGGGAGAGATAAAGAGTAAACAAAATTCAACTCAAAACACTCAAAATACAAAATACATTTCACAAGGGAAGTAAGATTGTTTTACTAATCTTGTCATCAATAAAAAAGGGGGAGATTGTTGGAAATTTGGTTGTCATTGATGTCAACATTGATAAATAGGTAAAGTATCATTGATTTATTGGTTTTAGAAGCATTTTCAATATTGGACATATTTTTATGAAGGTGACTTGAATGTCAAGCATTGTCAATATTGGACATAATGTTATGAAGGTGATTTGAATGTCAAGCATTGTCAATATTGTACATAATGTTACGAAGGTGACTTGAATATCAATAGAAAGATAATATTGACTAATATATTGTATGATCTTGATACATCATCCTATATTGTATATGGTTGATATTGTGTCATTAACATCCATGCAAAAAAGAAGAAATTGTCCAAATAAAAAGGATAAATGGATAATCCAATATGGATCCATACAAATCACAAATAAATAAGTTAATAAGACAGGGTTCATTAAAAGTGATTCAGAAAATATCAATTGAAGAGTCTAGAGATGATACAAAACGTCAATGGTGGATGTTTGGTGAAGAAGCATTGACACCATCGAGTCACAAGTCGATTTGATTCAAACAACAATGAGGTCGACTATCTGGAATTCAATCAACCGCAAGACAATTCAAAGACAAGTCGACCAACTACAAGCCTACATATTAACAAAAGTTGGAGAAGATAAATTGATCAATTTCAAGACGATTCAAAGACAAGTTGATCAACTAAAGGTCGAAGTAGGAAAAAAATTGATTTGGGAAATCCAAGTCAGTCAAAGCAAGTCGAGACGACCAAAGTCGAATTTCTCAAGTCAATTTTCTTCTAAGTCGAGTCGGTCCAAGAAGGAAGTAACCTAAAGGTCAAAGTCAAAGAAAACTTAAATACAATTCGGGTCGAGGCTGAAGAAATATGGGTCAAATAGAATTGAAATACTCAAGTCGAAATTTCTCCTAGTTGAGTCAACCAAAAAGATGTTTGTCGATCGAATGAGGAAACAAATACGAAAAATGGTGAGACCAAGTCAAATCTTTAGTTACTAGCAGTTGAGAGGGAACCAATTTTAATATAACCATCAAGTAAAATGTTTGGAAGTTGAGTTTAAATAATCACCAACAAAGGAGATATCTGGAGGTCGATTTAGACATTCACGAAAAGGTAATATGTATTGAATTCAATTTGGCAACCGACGACGAAAGGAAAATCTGGGCAAGTTGTCTTCAAAGAACCACATCTACCGACCACCTCTCACTCTTTCTATGGAAATTTTTGTTGGTTGTGGAGCCTGATTATCTTCCTGATTCAGAGGTCCTTGCTTTTAGCCGTGTTTATACCCCATGAAGTATTTACACCCCAGAAGTATGTACACTCTTCCACGCGGGGGAGTGCAGAGGGGGGGTACCCCCTCTGCGGGGTCCAGGGGGGCTATCCCCCCGGCTGGGGGGTCTGGGGGCAACCGGGCCCCCAGCTGGGGTTCGGGGGCGAAGCCCCCGAAGAAAAAATTGCCTTGTAAAAGTATATTGTAATTTCATTGTAAATTTGGATTGTTCATTATAAGGTCGCAGATCTAATGGTAGAGATTATGTTAGGGTTTTTTTCCCTAGAAGGCAACCCTCTTTTATGAGGGAAATGTATTGTGGCTATGGTTGATGGTGAATATTGTATTCTGAGAGAGGAGAATGTGAGAGAAAGAAAAGGAACTTACAGCGGGTTTTGCTGTAGGTTGTATCCCTTCATTTGTTGGATAATAATAAAGGAAGGACCTGGCAATTTCTCTGGTGGACGTAGCCCACACTGGGTGAACCATGTAAATCTGTGTCTCTCTTATATTGTGTGTCTTCTATGTTTTGTTTCTACATTTGTTTTATTTTATTGCTCCGACGTCCTGTTTTTCTAACAACTGGTATCAGAGCGTAAGGTAACTCACAGGAAAAGAGGGTTCCTCGTTTGAGTGGGAGCAATGTCGAAAGATGGAAAGTTTAGGGTCAATAAATTTAACGGCCAAAACTACCAGTTATGGAAGATGTAGATGGAAGACTATTTATATCAAAAGGATCTATTCCTACCATTGAGCGGAGTAGCAAAGAGATCGACGGCCATGAAGGATGAAGAATGGGAGATTCTTGACAGAAAGGCTCTAGGAACGATACGGCTGAGCCTGGCAGCATCGGTGGATTTTAATATTTCGAAAGAAAAGACAACAAAGGGTTTGATGGACGCGTTGGCCAAATTGTATGAAAAACCCTCAGCGTTGAATAAGGTATTTCTAATGAAGAGATTATTTAATATGAAGATGTCAGAAGGTAGGTCTGTTGCAGATCATTTAAATAAATTTAATACGGTTACTAATCAACTAATCTCTATAAAAGTGGACTTTGATGATGAGGTTAGGGCTCTTCTAATCTTGTGCTCATTGCCAGAAAGTTGGAATGGATTGGTCATGGCTGTAAGTAACTCTGTCTCTAGTTCAAATACTTTAAAATTTGATGATGTTGTTGGTGTTATCCTTAGTGAGGAAATGCGATGGAAAAGCATAGGTGAGACATCAGGAAATGCATTGAACATGGAGAACAGGGGAAGACAAAAGGATAGAGGAAAGGGCTCAGGAAACCGCGAAAATTCTAGGAAGGGTAGATCCAAATCCAGACTTGGAAAGATAGAGTGTTGGAATTGTGGGAAGAAAGGACATCTGAAGAAAGATTGCAGAGCTCCAAGGAAGCAAAGAGATGGACAACAGGAGAGAAATCAAGAAGAAAATGTAACAGGTGACGTGTTACAAGATGCTTTGATTCTTTCTGTAGATAATATTTTTGAGTCCTGGGTAGTAGATTCAGGAGCTTCATTTCATGCCACACCCCATAGGAAATATTTTCTAGATTATAATCGAGGTGATTTTGGAAAGGTTCATTTGGGTGATGAGACACCATGCAAAATTGTTGGAATGGGAAAGGTAAAAATAAAGCAATGAAATGGAAACCAGTGGTTGTTGAAAGAGGTAAAACATGTTCCAGATTTAAGAAAAAATCTAATTTCAACAGGGCAGTTGGCAAGTCAATGTTGTATATCCATATTTACAGATAGACGTGGAAGGTCATCAAAGGATCATTGGTGATAGCGAAAGGAGATAAGGTAGGTACATTGTATTTATGTACTCGTAATAATGAATCTTGTATATCTTTAGCTTCTACACGAGTGGATACAGCACTATGGCATCATAGGCTGGGACACATGAGTGAGAAGGGTATGCAAATCCTTCACAAAAGAAATTTGTTGCCAAATCTTAAACAAATTGATTTGGACTTCTGTGAGCATTGTGTTTATGGAAAACAAAAGAGAGTCAGATTT
>ML780764.1:1285298-1305185 GCA_009831015.1 Picea engelmannii
CATCCATCTTAGTATCCAACTTAGCTTCCATTGAATCCATCTTAGTATCCAACTTAGCTTCCATTGAATCCATCTTCTTTTGTAGTTCATTTATGTCCCTACGCATTTCTTCACCTTCATCAAGAGTCCAAGTAGGATTTTATAGAGGCTTATTTGGTGTAGAAATTCCATTTTTTGGTGGCATGTTGGCCAAGTTTCACTTTTGAACCTTGATTTTGAGGTGGTTCTGCTAGACAATATTTATTCTGTTGTATCTCCCAAGTTTCGACTCTTCTGGGTATGAAACTTTATTTTATGTAGTTCTATGATATTTCTTCTCTGTAATGCCACAGGTCTGATCAAAATTGGATTTTCCAAGTGGAATTTATCGTAACTTCCCCACAACTTTCCTATATTTGGCCTTTCCAGGAGATCTCACTTGTATAGCGTGCTTCGCACAAAATAATTGATATAAAATCCTTAAAATCGCACCAGAAATACTACAGACTGTCCATGATCCAATGAAACCAATCCCACTCAATTTGGATACTCTAGGAAGAAGTTATTATTGTTTTACCTAGAACACCTTCTCGAGACTAGTCAATAGGACTAGTCAGATACCCTATATTACACAGGGCGTATCTACAAATTTAAGATGACCCAAAAGATGAAAGTTTTACCACATATACCTTACTAATTTTTGTAAATATCCTCCTTAGTTTAGGGTCTGAAACATTACAGAAAAGTTTTTATAGAGAAAATTCCGCAATGACTCAGTTCAGGATGATTCCAGAACCCTATCTTGTACAGGTTGTATCTCCAAAAGTATAAGGCCTCAGGAGATGACTTTTGAACCCAACGTACCTTGATCTGTATACTAAATATCCTCTACGTCGTTCCTTCTGAAACGCTGTAGAAATTTTTTTATATCGAAAATGCCAAGATGTCTCAGATGTAGCAGCGAAACCCCAAGATATTGAGCTTTGATACCATATGTTAAGAACCAAATTTCAATATAGGATAGAAAAACCTCAGAAAAAGTACTCAACGCCTTGAAAAAGAGATAATTTTAGATAATAAGCCTCTTCAAAGGGGCAACCTCCTTTTACCCCACTTAAATGTTCAAGTACATGATGATTCAAAATGAAAATGTCTCCTTGGTATATATAGGAGACTAGGAGGTATAATTACAACTAATGGCCTAAAGCTGACATAAATAAAATAACATTACTAATATAATATGCCCCAATTAAGGGGTAATGAGCCAATATTAGGGCTTAACATTTTTGTGTCATTTCCACCATTTCCAACATTATATATCTAGATGGAGAACACCATACCTTAGTTTGGCTAACTCATCAATAATGTCATACAAAGAGAAATAATGTTCCATTTGAGTGACCTAGCCTGTGGGATCCGAGCCATCAAATTTGTTCACCTCCATGCAAGGGGGACACAGGTCCCATTGAAATTTGTGGGGAGGAAAATAGGTGGACTAGGAGGATTAAGGACCATCAGGGTTATAAGGTGTGAAAGAAGAGAAAGGATCTGGTGTGGGTGATCCGGATTATTTTCAGCACGAAATGAGAGCGGAGATATAACACAGAAATATTTAGAGATGTTGCAAGAGAGACAACAATATAAAAGAGATATATCATAAATATAACAAGAGTCACATATATACAGTAATACATGATTTCTATTAATGAAATAAATGTACAGAGACTGTAAAAATACAGAGTGAAAGACTCGCTAGAGTGGTGTCAACTTATCTCTGAGAAGAGATGTGATGGCTACTCGCATTTGCAAGAATATGATTGTTACAATGAGGCTCTAAGGGCCTTTTTACCAAAAGGAAAAGCCAAAAGGTTTGCAGGCCCCTGATGGGGGTAGTTGATACGTCAACTTCCAGTGGTTGTAAATTTTGCATACGATCTTCGTTTGGGGCTCTCGATACATCGTTAGAAATATCTATCCGAGGACTACAATTTTTGTGTAAGAAACATCAAAGGAACTTCCATGTTGCTCTCCGTTTTCCCAAAAAACGTCATTTAGGGCCTCAAAATGACTCCGGAAGTTCAGGACCTGGAAAACTACTAAAAATAGTAAATTACCAAAATTGCCAGAAAACTATGGGAGACCACTGATATCCACCTAGATAAATCCTCCCTCCTTAGGAAGAAATAGTATCCATTACGTTGAGTGCCCAAGGGAGAGGGAAAAACATTTGTTGAATCTGCATCTTGATGAGCTACTTGCCTTGTTGGAGAAGTTGTGCTTCTTGGTTTGTGGAAGATTGTTACGAACCTGTTGTTGGTGGGGTTGAATCTATTCAATCAGTCAAGCTACATGAGATGTCTATGTGTAGAAGAAATATTTTCACTTTGTTGCAGTCTTGTCGACGTGCTTCTGTTGGATAGAAGGTTCTTGGGCAGAGGCTGCAGTGGTTGTAGTATCCTTCTATTCACCTTTTGAATAGATTGTGAAGAAGATGAATTTTTTAGTATGATATACTACCTTGCGGTACTGTTTAGGTGGAACAGTAGTCAGAACTACCTCTGGTATTCTGTAGATATGACCCCCTAGAGTAACATTGACACTACGGGTTCAGGACTCGTAGATAGCATGACACTTCCACATATATGGTTGGCCCAAGAGAACATCGCAGAAATCCAATGGGGAAACAACACATAATACATCATCCTTGAAGGGTTGGATGTCGTATGACAATCGACACTACTGGCTGACATGAAGATCTCATCCTTGAAGAAGCCACCCGATGTTGTATGGCTGTGGGTTTGGTGTTGTCGATAATACAAATTGTTTGATGACCTCTGCTGAGATGAGGTTATTCTGGCTTTCACTATCAACAATAAAATGTAGCGGGGTCCCCTTCACCCACATCTGTGAATGAAAAAGGTACTCCCCCTATTCTGGATCTGTTGGTTATTCTGGTTGAATTGATGCAGTCGCAACAATAGCAGTGGGGTCTATGTCGATGATCTGTCTTTTACCATTGTTTTTAGAATCAGATTCTGAATCAGGGTTCGGTTCCTTCTCTTTGATTTCGGCCACCAATGACTATTTTGAGCGACATTCATCGGTGTTGTGCCAGGGGATTTTGTGGAAATCACACCATTTTCTGATGTCCTTCTTCGTCTTTCTGTGACCCTTCTTTTTCCATGGCTTAGACTGGTTTTTAGGAATTTGTTTGTTAGGGCCATCTTTCTCATACTTTGGTTGTTGCAGATTTGTAGACCCGAACTCCCATTTGTTCTAGTGCTTAAATTTTTGCTCGATTTTAACAACATATCGATAAGCAGAACCGAGTGATGAGATGTCCAAAAAATCCATTTCATTTTGGATGTATCTATGTAGAGCCCCATGGTATTTTAGAACTAGATGCCTCTCAGAGTCTTTGATACCCAACTTGGTGCGCAAGGTATGGAAGGTATTGGTGAAATTCAGAACTGCTTGTCCCCTCTCTTGCTACAGTGTGGTCCATCTCAAGTATTGGTCTTCATAGTTGTCAACAGGGTAATACTGTTCCTTTACTGCATCCACAAAAATATCCCAAGTGGGATCGACCCTATATATTCCAGACTCCTTTGTGGAACTCTTCTCCCAGTAAGTTTTCCACCAATGTTTGACATGGGGGAGATATTTAAGGAGTGTGAAGGTGATCTTTTATCTATTGGAAAAATTGTGAACAGAGAAATAACCTTCTAGTAGGTTTAACCATTTGTCTAGGGCTTCTGCATCTATCTGTCCTTCAAATAAAGTAATATCAAAATTAACTTGTACCTTGAAAGGCAAGGTTCCTACAAAGTGGTTTCTTGATGAATATGTGCCTGTTGCTATCAGCAGGCATTGAAGGATGTGGGAAAAATTCTCCATCATTTCGTCCCTTTGTCGCGTGAGAGCTTGCTCAAGCAATAGATTGATAGGATCATCTTCTCTATCATTTTTCTTTTCTTCTTCCATGGAGGGTCTCTTGGTCATGTGAGAGCGATTGTATTCAAGAGAGACAAGCTTGAGACCCAACTTGTTGTACTCGGACCTTGTTGGGGACATGCACTGAAAAATGATCAAGAGCAGCCTGCTCTGATACCACTGATCCTGATTATTTGCAACACAAAATGAGAGTGGAGATATAACACAAAAATATTCAAAGATGTTGCAAGAGAGACAACAATATAACATAGATATATCAGAAATATAACAAGAGTCATAGATATACAGTAATACACAATTTCCATTAATGAAATAAATGTACAGAGACTGTAAAAATGTAGAGTGAAAGACTTGCTAGAATGGTGGAAGCTTATCTCCGAGAAGAGATGTGACGGCTACTCAAATTCGCAAGAAGATGAATGTTACAATGAAGCTCTAAAGGCATTTTTACTATAAGGAAAATCCAAAACCCTAACCCTGGAAGATGAAAAGCCAAAAGGTTTGCGGGCCCCGATGGGGGTAGTTGATATGTCAACTTCCTGGGGGCGTAACTTTTGCATACGATCTCCATTTGGGGTGCTCAATACCTATTTAGAAATATCTATCCGAGGACTACAATTTTTTTGTGAGCAACATCAAAGGAACTTCCATGTTGCTCCCCTTTTTCCCAAAAAACGTCGTTTAGGGCCTCAAAATGGCTCCGGAAGTTCAGGACCGGAAAAACTGCTAAAAATAGTAAATTACCAAAATTGCCAGAAAACTGTTTTGAGCCAGTTGGAAAAGGTGGGTGGCCACCGATATCCACCTGGATCAGTGGGTTTGAAAAAGGCAGTCAAATTGTTCATTGCGTCTTGGCATTGCTAACAAGTGGCAGTCAATTAAGTGATGGTTGTGGGAAGTGATTCGAGTGGAGTAATTCAAGAGTTGATGTTACCAATACTGGACATGATGGAAGAGATATCACTTCGGGTTTGGTCCTGATATTTTTCCAAGATTGTGAGATGTTGTTCCCAATATTGGCTACGAGTGTGGGCCATGGGGATGGGACAGGGGGGAAAATGGGACTGCATAGAAATGAGTTACTAGTGATTTGTACCACTACGATAAGTGCAAATAGAGGAAGTCAATGGGATAGATTCCCAATAGGTGTGCCAGGAAGGGGTCGGGTCCAGAGAAAAAAAATGGTGGAAAATGATAGGTATGACTGTGATTAGGTAGAAGAGAGGAATCCAATGGGATAGGTCTCAAATAATGGTTCTGGAAGGATCCAGACTTTTTTTTTAGTCCTGCAGAGTTATACTCCGATCTGAATAATACTGCAGTGATGAAATGGCCAAATATTTAACAGGAAAAATGTGTAGGAATTTCGCAACCAGAATGCAAAAGGTACAGTTTCACTGAAATAGATCTTGTCTATTTTGTTTATGTTTTTGTCCCAAAGGTTAGGGTATTCATGGTTTCTACAGACAAGGGTTTTCCTTGTGCTATAGTTCTCTAATATATGTGTGGGGTCCAACAGTAGTACTCGGCCCAATATCTCAAGGCAGCAATCAATGAGGCTAGACCGTGCCCTTAGCCATACTACTCGACTACCCAGGTACTAGAGAGTATCGTACTGAATGTTGTTCTTGGTGGAACTATAGAATTCAAGAGACCGCTTGGTTTATCTACGCAGAGCTTCATAATATCTAGGTCGATCTGTATATAGATGTTGTATGATGCGCTACCACTCAAAGGGGTACCAACAGGGGTTACAAGGGTGGCCAACAATGTGCGCTTAAGTACCACTTGTAGTTCCTGAGTGTATGCTTCCCCAATGAGGATTTATGCGTTTAAAGATAGATCTTTGTAGATTTAAGGCATCAGAATATGTCTTTACCATGGAAAAATTAACCCACAATGTTTTGCCAAGAAAAGTGATCTAATACCACTTGTAACATACTAAATATATTATAATAGCATGAAACAAAAATATTGCAGAGAATAACAATGGAACAACACAATAGATGAAACCACAACACCAAATAATACCTTTATTGATACAAAACAATGTTCACTTGCCTCTTTTAGGGGGCAACCTCCAGTAGAGAAACACTCTATTACAATAATTCTCAAGACAAAACTTCTCATACCATCTACTCCTATTTATACTAAATCTATCTATCCAAAAGAAAAATCTAGAGGAAGATCCTTCTAGAAGTGGAAGCTTCTATTAAGTCTTCTTACATTTGACTTAGTCTTCCTTATTGCTAGGCCTTATTAATATTTGCCTTTATTACATGGAAATATATTATTCTACCTACGTGAGGGGTTAGGGAGGTTAGGTCCCTAACACAAATGGCAAGAAGTTGTGATGATAAAATGAAAATAGGCTTTTCCTTTTTTATATGAGGCAACTCTAACATAATTTATCCACATAATTTGTCAACAACATAATATGAGTGGGTTCAACCCCTTAGTTTTCCTCTAACATAATGCCAAAATACAAAAGTATATCATAAAACCCTAAAAAGGATGATGTCATGCTCTATAAGGGTGACGTCAAACTAGGAGAGGGTCACGTCATGCCTCCAAAGGAAAACGTTGGGCCTCCAAAGGCCAGGTGACAACCTTCAAGGGTGAAAGAGTGTGAAGTGAGGTGTCTCCTCACCCTAAGAGAAGCCAATCATATCTAGAACCACACCATCCAGCGAACCCTATCCAAGATGACGACGTCAAGGGATAGAAGATGACATAAAGGGACTCCAAAGGCCATGTCCAAGGCTGAGAGGAGTGAAATCACATCTCCAAGTGATGTCAAGGTGCCTGCTACTACAATGTCATAAATCCTATGTGTACATGAGCCTTGGGGTACACTACCTAGCCTATGGGATTCTATCCCATATGTGTGGCATGACTAGAACTTCTCAAACTAAGCCCATTTTTCCATCATCCAAGGTTCAAAGGATGTGAGAGTGGGTGTCTAAATGTGGTGAGTCACTAGATGACTCACTACTCTGCATCACACGTGCCCAAGTCCTGCAATAAAGGAACAATGTCCTAGGCACAACCCAACACATCCCTCAAAGAACCATGTCAGGGCCATTCAAAACAAAACAAAGTATTTAATACATGGTTAACCAAAGTTCATAAGAAACAATAGTCCTTAAAACATGCAAAATAAGTTGTAACTTCATAAATAATCCATGTAAAATGATTTACCTCAGTATTCCCTTCAAGCATCACACCGGCCAGGACTCCATGTGAGTTACCAAGTTTAAGTATGGGAGGGCCTTCATTTAGTCCTATTAGGTGTGCTACCTAGATAAGAAACAAAATAACCCATGTAGAGGGATAGGTCTTGAGAGTGAAAAGGGAAAGTAAAAACCCACCAAGAGTAAGTGTGAAAATGATATGGTTTAGGGATTACTTCATGGCTTATGGTGTCATAAATACTTCTCTATGAGTTCCTTTGTGGAGGGTTCATTATCTTTTGAGGTACCCAATAATTGCGTGCCACCTTTTTCCAAACCCCTTTTTTCATTTTGCTAGTCCATGCTCTCATTCATATTTGCAAATTTGAAGGTCCCCTTTTATAGGGTTTCAAGATTTAGCACTTCCATTTTGGGATCGGGGAGAGCATTGAATTAGTTGAGCTCAAGTTGGAATGGCTTTTGGTGATCCTATTTTTCTATGTTCACTTTCTTTTCTAGCAGCATTTTCTTATTCCTTTATAGCAGCTACATAACAACCTTTGGGCCTTTAGCCCCTTCTTCTCATGAGAGAATGGACCATAGCCGAATTTTAGTATATGTGAAAGGTTTTAAAATAGAAGGTGTTAAGTATGGTTGGGAGCAGATCATTACCCTTGGGAGGGGCCCCTAGTATTACCCATTTTCCCTGGGCGGTGACAATATGATACTAGGGCACATAATCTAACCACCAAGGTGAAACAAGGAAAGTGAGACATTTCCCAAACGAATGATCCATTATCCGAATTCAACCAAACATATTCATCTACAGGCCCAATAAATTAAGCACAACACTTTGCATGAAATAAGGACTAACATACATCATGTTGACAATGGCTTAAAATCTCCCATACCCTGGGTTGCTTGAATGTGATGAACCTTGGTTGATCTGTGTTGGGAGGAAAATGAAGTGGTCTCTTGGGCTGCCATCTATAGACATATTGATCATCATAATAATAGTGTAGATCATTTTCTCCATTACGGGACTTGAGACATGATCTCCTCTAGTGACCCCTAGGTATGGGGGGGTAACATCTGGCTCCAACATGGGAACATGTTCTCACCGTAGAGCGCATGAAAACCTCATCATCTATGGTTGTCCAAGACCTACAATATTGTCCCCACTTCAACCAACAAATCACTTTATAAGTATTTTTTGGTGGATGTGATCCACTAGCTGTCATTGTTGAAACCAAAACCATGCTGAAAAGAAAATTTTTCCTCACCTACAAAAATATAAAGAAAAAATTAAATGCAATAATCAAGAGCAATTTTTCTAACATGTATTCATTATGTACAAGTGAAAATGAAACACGTATATACAAGAATATGCAACTATACTAGCATGATATGCATGATGCAACATATTTACAAATGCAATGTAGAATGCATATGCCTATCTAGCATATAGTAATCTATGTTGTACATAAATTCTAGGCATAATCATATAACCAGTAAAACCATCCAAATATTGCATCAAAATATCTACCCATGTGCTTCATCACAAACCAACATAAATATAATTCAAGCACAAAAATATCATGAGTTAGGGTAGTCGTTATACCATAATTAGTCATAAAACCCAACTCATGGAAGCGAGAGGGAGGGAGGGACAAAATAATGCAAGGAGGCATCACCACAACCCTGCCTTATCCATCCCAGGACAAGGCCAAAAGAATCAAATAAAGGTATATCCTCATCCTAAGCTACAAGGCCATCACTCGTAGTCCAAGAAGAGATTAAAAGGAACCTAATGAAAAATCTAAGGTTTCCCATGGAAGAAGAAGGAGAAATTCAAGGGATGAAACCAGGTCTAGAGAAAAAAACTTCTCCCAACCCAAGGCTTGTTGGTCATGTGTTTGAAACTAAAGGCTTATTTGGTATGTGTTATTTTATTTTTACAACTTTCTCTTGAGAAACGTATCACCTTTTTTGCCTTGCTTTTCATGTCACCTCGATTTTTGAGTCCATAATTGGGAGTTTTTTCGGAACATGGTTTTTTTCTGATAGTTTTCTATTTCCGGTTTAGGAATTAGGGTTGTTGACTGATCTAGGTCATTT
Organism: Picea engelmannii; assembly: GCA_009831015.1. NCBI lineage: Eukaryota > Viridiplantae > Streptophyta > Pinopsida > Pinales > Pinaceae > Picea > Picea engelmannii. Next base: position 1,294,523 of record ML780764.1, read on the forward strand.
GGTTAGGGTTTTGGATGTCGTTGGCTCCTATATGTATATTGCATTGTAAACAATGTATTACGAGTGAATGAATATATAATATGATGGTTTTCTTGGTTTGGGTTTCCAGGGGAAAAATATTTGTGTAATGTGTGTATTTTCCATTGAATCTTTTCTGTTCTTTTATTGAAAATTTGTTTGCAGAAAATAAAGTAAGTGTATAAGGTTAAAATATACATTTGGTATCATAGCAATTATTGTCTTCAAGGGGACACCTTTGTGGTCAAGGGTTTGGATTGGGACTGTGATAAGCCTTGTTAGATTGGGAGATCTGTGGTATTGATTCTTCAAGTGAAGAGAAATGGAGAGCAGTTCGAAAATGGAGATGGAGAAGTTTAATGAGCAATTTTTTTAGATGTGGAAGCTCAATATGGAATATCTATTACTGGACATAGATCAGTGGATAGCGGTGGATCTAGGTACTACACCTACAAGAACTTCAACAAATGATTGGAAAAAATTGGATTGGAAGGTGAAAAGCACAAACTGACTGTGTCTCTTAGATTCAGTATTACTAAATGTGTTAGAGGAAGCTACAACCAATGATTTATGGGATAATTTGGGGAAGTTGTATCAGTCTAAGTCCCTATTCAATAAACTATTCCTAAGAAAGAAGTTATATAACATGAGGATGAGAGAGGGAGACTTGGTAGCCGAGCATTTGAATGCCTTCAATACTGTGGTAAGTCAGTTAGTGTTTGTTGAGATTAAAATTTCAGATGAAGATTAGTATATTAGTTTACTGTGCTCTTTACCAGAATCATGGGATAGTATGGTTGTGGCCATAGGTAGTCCTACAACTACCTTGAATTTTGATGAAGTGGTCTCATTGTTGTTGTTGGAGGAGATGAGACGAAAGAACATGGAAGGAAAGAGCATAGATGCATTATTTGCAAGAGGATGGTCCTAGGAAAGAAATAGATCTAAGTCCTCTAGTGGGATATCTAAGTCTAAGGGTATATATAAATCTCCTAGAAAGTTTGTAAAGGTATGCTAGAGATGTGGAAAAGAAGGGAACTACAAGAAGCAGTGTAGATCTAAAGTTGAGAAAAATAAGGGATCTGAAGAAGATCCTTCTACATAAGAAAATACCTCCAAGGAAGAAGGAGTAGATGTGTACTTGGATTATTCTAGAACACATACAAATCATGATGCATGGTTGGTTGACTCAGGTGCATCCTTTCATATGACTCCCCATAGGGAGTGGTTCTGTGAATATGAAAGGTATGATGAAGGTAATGTTTTCCTAGATGATGAATCGGCAACCAAAATCATAGGGTGAGGAAAATTCAATTTGAGGCTCATAGATGGAAGGATTAGAACACTACCTGGTGTTCTGCACATCCCAGAATTGGCCATAAATTTGATTTCTGTAAGAAAAATGGATGATGTAGGGGTAAAAACAATATTTCAAAAGGAAACATGTAGGATGGTTTGAGGAGCAATGGTGTTGTTGAAGGGAGTTCAGTTTGTAACTCTATATAAGATGCAAAGAATAGCTATTAGTGATGGGTGTAGTAGTTAAATTGTTCCTGATATTGGAGTTGAAGAAGAAATAACTCCTACAGTATCTGGAGAAAAGGTTATGATGTGGCATCAAATATTGGGGAATATCGGAGAGAAGGGTCTTCGACTACTACATGGTAAATGTATGGTTGAAGGTATGTCTAACTTCTCTCTTTATTTTGATTTCTGTGAACATTGTGTATATGGGAAGAAAAATAGAGTAAGATTCCCCTTTGGTGCAATGAGGGAAGAAGGAATTTTACAGCTAGTTCACAGTGATGTCTTTGGACCTGTGTCGGTTCCATCATTGGGAAAATATGTGTACTATGTCTCATTTATATATGAATTCTCTAGGAATACTTGGATATATTTTCTTAGGAAGAAATCCGAAGTCTTTGACAGGTTTAAAGAGTTTAAGGCTCTTGTTGAGAATTAAATAGAGAAAATAATTAAGGTGTTGAGGACAAATAATGGTAGAGAGTTATGTGGGAATGAATTTCAATAATTCTGTAAGAAGTGCAGTATAGAAAGGAAAAATACTACTCCATATACACCTCAGCATAATGGAGTTGCAGAAAGGATGAACAATATACTGATGGAAAAAGCAAGGTGCATGCTCAGTGGTGATGAGTCAGGGAAAACATTTTGGGTAGAGGTAGCGGGTACTACATGTTACCTGGTCAAAAGATCACCCTCGTCGGCACTAGATGACAAGACTCCATAAGAGGTATGGACTGGTAAGAAACCTTCTCTCGCACATGTCAAGGTATTTGGTTGTGAGGCCTATGTTCATGTTCCAAAGGAAAACAAGAGTAAGCTAGATAAGAAGGTTGGAAAGTGTATCTTTATTGGGTATAAAGATGGTCTTAAAGGTTATAATATTTGTAACCTAGAAACTAAGAAGCTTGTATATAGTCGAGATGTGGTATTTAGAGAAATAAAATATGTTTTCAAATGGTATTTAGAGAAATAAAATGTGTTGTCAAATAGGACGAATCGGACTTTATAGAAGAACAAGAATCCAAAGAAGAATATCCTCATACTCCAGTATTGAGGAGATCAGTTTGGGAAAGAAGGAAAATCGAAAGATATAATCCACCTGATTTTCATTCAAATTTTGTTTTGTCTATTACTGATGATGATCCTAGAACTGTCAGGGAGGTAGTGGATTCATAGGATGGAAAACTCTGGAAAAAGGCCATGGATGAAGAAATGGAAGTCTTGGATAAGAATGAGGCTTGGGATCTAGTGGAGTTTCCGACTGGAAGAAATCCCATTGGTAGAAAATGGGCATTTAAAAAGAAGATGAATGCAGAAGGAAAAGTGGAGAAACACAAAGCTCAGTTAGTACAAGGGTTATTCCCAGGTTGAGGGAATTTATTTTGGTGACATTTTTTCTCCTATTTCCATGTTAACTTCTATTAGATTTATGTTATATGTTGTTGCTACATTTGATTTTGAAGTAGAAAAGATGGATGTGAAGACAACATTCCTACATGGGGATCTGGAAGAAGAAATATATATGAAGCAAAAAAAAGGATTTGTTGTGAAGGGAAAGAAGGAGATGGTATGCAAGCTGAAAAAGTCCCTTTCTGGTTTAAAACAATCACCAAGGATGTGGTATAAAAAAATCGATACTTATATGATGGGACTTGAATTCACAAGAAGAAATGAAGATCACTGTGTGTATTTTAAATTAATTGGTGATCATTTGATTTATTTGGTCTTGTATGTGGATGACAGGTTGCTGATAGGAAACAACAAGGAGATTATCCAGGATGTGAAAACTCGGTTCTCCTCTAAATTTGACATGAAGGATCTCAGTGATGCAAATTTAATTTTTTGCATGGAAATTAAAAGAGATCGGGAAAAGAAGAAGCTATGGTTAAATCAGAGAAAATATGCCAAGGTAATATTGCAGAGGTTTAATATGGAAGAATGTAAACTAGTCAAGGTCCCTATTCTTGTTGGTGTAAAGTTATATGCGGATTAGTGTCCCAAGACATAGGAAGAGGATGAGGTCATGTCTTGTGTTCCATATGCAAGTGAAGTTGACAATTTGATGTATGAAATGGTCTGTACTAGACCGGACATTGCACATGTAGCGGGAGTTTTGAGTAGGTATATGTCAAAACCAGGGAAGGAGCATTGGAAAACAATAGAAATGGTTTTCAGGTATTTGTGTGTCACTGCTAGCTATGGATTTTTCTATAAAGGAATATCATGGTTGGAAAAAGTGTTGGACACACATGGCTTTGTGGATGCAGATTGGGCTAGATATCTAGATCATAGGAGATCTACGAGAGGGTATGTGTTTAACCTGTTTGGAGGAGCAATCGGTTGGATGAGAAAAATACATTATGTAGTGGGACTTTCAAATACATAAGATAAATACATGGCAACCAATCATGCAAGAAAGGAATCAATATGGTTACAAAGATTGTGTTCAGGTATTGAGTTGGTACAACAAGTTGTAAGGATAGATTGTGATAGTCAGAGTGCAATTTTTTTAGTGAAGAACCCATCTTATCATTCAAAGACAAATCATATTGATTTTCAATATCACTTTGTGAGAGACATGGTTGAAGAAAAGAAAGTGTTGTTGATGAAGGAAGACACTTTGAAGAATGTTGCAGATTCATTAAAAAAATCTAAGAGCACTAAGAAGTTCATTTGGTGTAGAGGATCTATGGGCATTGTTTCCCTGGATTGTTGACTATGTAACCCTGTAACCCTCTATATGAAAATAAAATAACAAGTGGGAGAATGTTGGGTATGTGTTATATTATTTTCAAGAGATTTTTTTCTCCTCGGGAAACATGTCTCCTTTTTGCCTCGTTTTTTGTGTCACCTCGATTTTCGAGTCCATTGTTGGGCGGTTTTTCGGCACATGTTTTTTTTTCGATTTTATTTATTTATTTTTGGTTAAGGAATTAGGGTTTTTGATTAATCCAGGTCATTGGGTTAGGGTTTTGGATGTTGTTGGATCTTATATGTATATTGTATTGTAAACATTGTATTATGAGTGAATGAATATAAAATATGTGGGTTTTCCCGGTTTGGGTTTCTAGGGGAAAAATATCTATGTAATGTGTGTATTTTCCATTATATATTTTCTATTCTTTTATTGAAAATATGTTTGCATTAAATAATTGTACAAGATTAAAATCTACAATGCCAAACCATAGGTTGAAAACATTTATGTCTTACAAGCAGGTGACTATCATGAGGGAAACCCCCAACCATATCTATAGTGGAATAGAAAGTTGAAAGAAAAGGAGGCTAGAAACTCTCATCATACAAATCCTTCTCCAGGAAAACCATATCCTTATCCCCATCTGAATTAGAGCACAATGATGATTGAAAATTTTCTTCGTAAAATAAATCCAAGTGCTCAAAAGAATAAGTATCAAACCCCCCAAGACATAATAAGAAATCATCATGAGAATGTTTTGCTAAGTCATCCTTAGGTGGTTGGAAAAAATATGTAATCATGTCATCTTTTTTCCAAACACTCGAATCAGTAGCAATCATAAACAATTGTTTTAATGATGACAATTGAAAATGACCTTCAATATCATAAATGAGATCTCCATTAAAGCCATAACAAGTCACATCCCATTTAAATCTCCCAACATGTATCAAATCATCAATCTTGTTAATCACATCATCACGTTCGTTATAAAATGAAGGGTCTAGTGTATCCAAGGATTCATCTAGTACTTCTTCACTTCTCAAATCATAGAATAGAGCAGCATCAAAGTCTTGAAAATGAGTATAAATTACCACATTCTTTTCTTCATGTGCAGGAGGAACAAAATCTTGTATGACTTCATCAAATGGGGGAGAAAATTATAGCACTTCTACTTCATGAGGAGCCTCTTCGTGGATTAGGTCTTCAATAAGGTGTGTTTCATAAAAGTATTCTTCTTAGACATATTCACAAGGCAACTCATGTTCTTCTTGGTAATGTTCCTCATGACTCACCTCTTCAGGATATTGTTCTTCATTCAAGTCTTTATTGTATTTAATATAATCATGAGGTAATTCTTGGTCCTTTTCAAGGGGTTGGTAACCCTTTCCGGAATATTCTTCCTTGGGATATTTCCTTGGAAATGTGCAATTTTCTTCATCCAAGTCATGCTCAAGATATGGAGGTTATTTTCTAATAAATTCGTCATTGTTTGCTTGATGGTTTGGGGAGAGAACCATGTCAAGGTTTGCATCTTCTGAATCATCCCATTCTTCCCCATCTACATTCAAATCCAATATCTTGTATAAGACCCAAGGATGGTCATATTTTTATCATATGCTAGCACAAAGTGTCTTCACTCGAAAATATGCTTTAACAAGCTCTTCCTCTATTGAGAATTCATACCTTTCTAGTATGAGGTTGTACTATTCTCGTATTTGTGCAAAAATATCAATTAATAGATGTACACAATAATATTGATCAACCAATTCCTTGAAAACTTCTTATCTTCTTTGATGCTTTCTTTCAACCTTTGGGAGAAGTCTTCACATTGTTCTTCACAAATTTCTCCTTCTTCAAAGGTTTCTTCTTCGTGAAGGTCCACCTCAAGCTATGGAATTGTGTCTTTAGGTGCTTGACCACTTGGACCCCAATATTCAAGAAATATTGTAATGAGATGTCTGAAGGAAGACACATTTTTTGGTTTAATATTTTTTCCAAGACACATTGATATCATCTTGATTGATATTTTAACCAAAAACTAGAGTATCTTCACATATTCATGTATCAGGTTTAATCTTGCCACGTATCGTATAATTTTTGCAATATAGGTAATAGCCAAGGACCTATCACCATAATTCTTTGGACAAATTTCATCCCACTCTAGGAGCCTGTGATTTGGGTATCCATGAATTCTATCGACATCAATGAATGGATACCTTTCATGAAAATCCCACGGTGCCATGATTCCATTTCTTGAAAATGTTCAATATCACAAAGTTGAGAGTAGGATGGCACATTGGAATATGCTAGTGCAGTCACCAAATGATTCCCCTTAGATCATCAAAGGAAGGCGAGGGGACTACCCTCAATGGAATCGCCAAGTAAACTTGTAAGATAAGGGCTTCGAGAGAAATTTACCATAGATATGTCGTTTGAGGATAATGACTCAATCCTTCCTAGAAATGGAGCCAAAATGTTATCGCATTATTTGTACTTATAGAAATCCCAACACAAGACCCAAAATCTTGCATAACTATGGAATATCCCACCACTTTCACCTTGGTAAGAACTTCCCTCATTTTAGTGATGGAAGAGGTCCACCACAAGCGAGACTTCCCTGGTGACCTCAAGGGATCAAACTAGCAAGTATAGTAGCCAAGCCTACCACCCCCTCTCTTAATCACTAAAAGATTGGTCTCAGTCAAGGTAGTAGAAGAGGTATGAAGTTTTTTGATTACTTTCCCGAAACAAAAAAATGTTACATCGTATATATATAATTATTTTAAAGTTTAAACATGCAATTAATACCTCTTAAAGACACTAGAAAAGATAAACAATGATGTGAAAATAGTAAATTTCTTATAACAACAACAACAATTAATGCTCAGAAATGCAATAATTCACCATGAAAACTTAGCATACATTCACTAGAGTAATATCCAATCATTTAAGGTGATTTATGAGCAAGTTAGGCCACCTTTACAAGAGTGTATGCAAAAAATTAAAGTATTATCGAGTGGTTGTAGCAAAAATTTGTAACAACAAAAAAATGTCCAATAGGCTTGCAAATGTTAGTGTTAGTTAGGTTTGTAGAATTCTTAAGAGTGTCAAGAGAATGATTTTGTCAAATGCTCTGAAACCAATTCCTTTTAAGGATTATGGAGCCGTATAATAGCAAACACAACTAAGCTTGAAGATTGATCTAGTTGCAACCAAGAGGTAGGATTCAAACCGTAAGGTGCAAGCACATTTGGACCTTAGGTTTTGAATCTTTAGGAGAAGGACTTCTAGGGTGCAATCACATTTGGGTCCTAGAAACAATTTCTCTCTTCTTGTAGCTTCAACTATGTCAAGTTCAGGAATCTAGGGCTAAAATCCTAAAGTGCTAGCACTTTAGGGATTTAGGGTTCTAACCCCAACAAGGACTCTTTAACAAATAGTGGATAAATATTAGCTTGTGAGAAGAAGAATCATTTATGTTCTTCTCTTAGGGTTTCACCAAGAAAGACGTCTAGCATAAAATAGCAAATTTACCATGAAATATCAATAGCATAAGAATAAATTGAAAAAAAATCACTTACTTTAGCCAATAAACCATGAGATAAAACCTAGGTAATTGTAGAAAATTCCATCCAAAATCAGAAAAGACCATCTACAAGTGACCCTCCAAGAATAGTGCATGAGGTCAAGAGAGCTAGTAACCCTTAGAGGGCAAAATTTTGATAATTACTATCACAAATGGTGAGAAGTTGTGATGATAAAATGAAAATAAGGGTTTTTTTTTTTTTTTATATGAGGCAACCCTAACATAATTTGTCCACATAATTTGTCAACAACATAATATGAGTGGGGTCAACCTCTTAATTTTCCTCTAACATAATGCCAAAATACAAAATTACATCATAAAACCTTAAAAAGGGTGGCGTCTTGCTCTAAAAGGGTGATGTCAAGCTAGGAGATGGTGAGCTCATGCCTCTAAAGGAAAACATTGGGCCTTCAAATACCAAGTGAAATCCTCCAAGGGTGAAAGAGTTTGAAGTGAAGTGTCTTTTCACCCTAGAAGCCATGCCAATAATCTCTCCAACCACACCATCCATCAAATCCTAGCCAAGATGATGATGTCAAGGGATAAAAGGTGACATCAAGGACATCCAAACATGTCCAAAGCTGAAAGGAGGGAAATCACATATCCAAGTAATTTCATAACAAAATTTTCATAATACTTATTAAAATTGTATATATATTATATATTAAATTAAATATTATAAAAATAAAAAATTAATTTTTAAATTGTAATTTTTTTTTCACGCAGAAAAAAATTGTTCCACTGATACTCAATTAGGAATCAAGTGAAACTTACATATACATATGGATCAAGGAACTATCGTTCCCTTAACAGTTTGTCAAAAAAATTCCATCTTCTCTAAACATGATCCATTGTTCAACATTCTAATATAACATTTAGTGCTTTCTTAAAAACATATAGGAGGAACATTACATTAACAAAAAAATGTTTCCCTTTATGAACTATTAAGTCTTCAAAGTTATTTCGTCTTCATAATATAAAATATTATTCTTCTTTTAATATAATCCTTTTATAGACTCTTCGAAGAAAAGCCATCCTGTGGGACAGTCCAATGATTTTTTGCATAAAAAATCTACTTCAGAGTTATATTTCCTGTGAACATGCATAAACTTTATCACTTCAAAATTGTCTTTTAGTCTTCTGATTTTTCCTTTGTAGGTGTCCAGATATAACTGATTCAAATTTGAATTTTCATTTATCCAGTCAATAGACACCTTTGAATCCCCAACCACCATCATCTTGTTTATGGATAAACCTGTTGCAAAGTGAAGGAGACCCCATAATCCCATAATTTATTCTTTCACATTGTTTCCTTTCCCACTAGAAAAATGTCCTCTGAATAAGTGATCTGGATTAATTTTAAGAAAAAAACCAATGCCACAAACTCCATCAACAGAAGAACCATCAAAGAAGCCTATAGGAGAATCATCAAAATAGATTGGATTGAACATGACTTCCATATTTTCCACTTCACAAGCCTCATTGAGTTATGAAATACAAAGAAGGATATTAGTGACTATTCTGGAATCTTGTCTGAGCATATTCTCGAATAAAATTGTGTTCCTATATTTCCATAATCCCCATATCACCAGAAAGGAATATGTCACATCTTTGGGTATTTTTTGAACCAGAGAATCAAATTATCTTCTAAATAAGAACATTACCAAGCTTCCTGGAATTTCAAATAACTTTGGACCTCTTTCCAAATGGATTGAGAAGTTTTACAATGCACAAAGAGATGTGTAGTCGTCTCTTCACCTCTGAGGCAGAGGCTAGAAACCAAAGGGCCAATTCCTCCTCTTTTCCTATAATTTGCACCAGTTAAAATATTTTCTTTCAGTCATAGCCACATAAAACAAATAATCTTCCCTACTATCCTAACTTTTCAGATTACCTTATACCGCCATTTGTTTTTATCCAAAAGACTCATAAAGGAAATAGACTGATATGCTAAATTAGTAGAAACAGTACCCATGGCACCGTTCCCAGACCATACTAACTTGTCGCTTGAATCATTGAGTGTGATACCACTAATCCTTAGCATTAAGAGGAAATTGTTCCATTATGTGGCCAACTCACATGTTAGTCCAAGATGATTAGCCTCAATCCACTCTTGCTTAAGACCAACCTCAAATGGAAATGTCGCTTGAGCTAGAGAGAAGATATGAAATTTATTGAGGTGTTTAATAAGAGGACCTATGAGCCTATAAGAATCATTACTAACAATGAATGGATCTAACCCAATAATGACTTTCTTTCCACTACCAATCGACCAAGCCAACCACCATTTAAGAACATGCAGTGAATTCATAAAGTGTTTCCAAATGATAGAAGCTACAGGAAACTTATATTCTTCGATACGTATCCATGATGCCAAGTCTATACCTTTCAAATACTTCGTTTTTAAAACCCTGTTCCACAAAACTTTACCAAAAATGCCTCTCCAACAAGTTTTGGCAGCCAAATATTGGGCGAACCAAAATATACTTGGAATTCCCCATCAACCATTATCTTTTGGTCTGGCGATGTTTTTCCATTTTGTTAAGTGATAACATGTATCTTTCCTAGCTACTCTCCAAATAAAATTTGCAATGAGTTGTTGAATCCTGTAAAGTATGGAAGAAGGAACCTTGACGAGACTAAGCAAATACACAGGGAGGCTTTGTAACACAGATTTATCTAATATAAGTATACTGTTTATACTGAGAGGGGGGTGAATCAGTATCAAGTACAATTTAAAACCTTTTTCAACTTATACTTAAACCATTCAACTATATCCAATGAGAAATGAACAATAGTATAAGAGTTACACCAATACACCATAATACACCATGCAC
>ML780764.1:1327551-1340642 GCA_009831015.1 Picea engelmannii
CCCCCCTCTCTTTCTTCCCGTCCCTCACTCTCACAAACTCTCTTTGATTTCCCCTCTCCCCCTCTCACACTCTCTTTATTCCTCTTTCTCCACCCTCTCTCTGTACATTACAAGGAAAGAAATGGCATTGACCTAGAAATGTCAAGACCTAGACCTAGACATAGACATAGTAAGGCCTAGACATGGAAAGACCTAGACCATGGCATAGACTTAGAGCTATACCTATACCATGAACTAGACCATGAAATAGATCTATATATATACTTAGACCATGACCTAGACCTATAACATGACCATGACCGATACCATTAGCTAGAGATTGACCTAGACCATGACCTAGACCCCCCTAGCTCCATCTAAGCCTAAGCATAACCTATACTCAACCCTTAACCCCCTACACACTCAAGCTCTAAGTGCACTATGAATATACCTCTTTTTAAATTCCCCACAACCCTTCCACCCACATCTCCCACATCTTGGTGCTCTAACCATTTCTCTATGCTTCAAAACACTTTCTATCCTATGCCCTTAGGTTCTAGCTATCCCCAAACCCCTATGCATATTTATTCATAAAAAAAAAATGGTCTATAATAAATGTTATATCCGTTTCATTAAGAGTGCACACATGCTCTTGTGACTTGAAATCCTTGTGATTGTCGCTCATCCATGCCTAGCAGGAACATGTGCACATTCCTAGAATGTGCACATGCTTTAGTGCAGACACATTATAAGAATGCGTGCATGTTCCTGCTGGGAATTTTTTTTTTCCAATCACATTCCTCTACCTCATCTATATCAAGCCTGACATCTGCATGCTTAACATCTACACACAATATTTTTTTATTTTAGTCTTTTCATTTAATTCATAGACAATTTTGTGCTATTGCGAGACAATTGTGGGAAGAATTGGAAGACAAATTTGTCCAAGTGGAATTTGAATTGTTGGTTTTGTCTTATTGGAATTGGAAGAAAAAATTGTCCAATTGGAATTGTTAGTTGTGTCTTATTATGCAATACCAAGACAAATTTGTCCAATTGGAATTGTTAGTTGTGTCTTCTTGTGTAATACCAAGATAAATTTGTCCAATTGGAATTGTTAGTTGTGTAATACCAAGACAAATTTACCCAATTGGTATTGGAATTGTTAGTTGTGTCTTGTTGTGTAATACTAAGACAAATTTGTCCAATTGGAATTGGAATTATTAGTTTTGTCTTCTATTGTAATATGAAGACAAATTTGTCCACTTTGAATTGAAATTGTTAGTTGTTCCTTCTTGTGTAATGTCGAGACAAATTTGTGGTGGTGTTCTTGGAAGCTAGTTTTTCTCTTTAAACATGGGGAACTGATGGATTCGATAAAATAAGTCCTCGAGGAAAGTGAAACCCATTGAAAAGGTAGAAGAAGAAAGAGAAAAGAAAATTTTATGTATGTCAAAGAATAGGGTTTTAGAAGAGGGAAATCCAATTTCTAGCGAAATAGATGTTGGTGTTGTTTCTCCTCCATCAGCACAAGAAAAGCGCGGGAGTTCAATATGCAGTATCTCATAAACACAACTTGTTGTGGATGACCAGATGATGGACGATTTTCTTGGAGTTGATTATACAATGGATGAAATTAGAGAGGAAACAGGTGCACACCAATGTGGTGAATAAGTTCTTGTGGTGCAACCTCTTGTTGGATAGTTATATGTTTTAGAAACTAGTCAATCCCATGTCCACTCTCCTCCTAGATTTGATCTACCAGTGATTGAAGGGGAAATAACTACAACATTGTTAACTCCACAACATGGAGGTCAAGAGTGCTAGAATAAGGGCTCATTGTCCCTACTTAGATTTAGCAGTGTGCGGTGAAGAAATCCTAAATTCATTCATGTGGATGTAATTTGTATAGAATCACTTGAAGGTAATTTACCTAACCGTACTATTTGTTATCATTGTTATAAAATCATTAAATAATATTTTGAACCAAAATTCGATGCTGCTAAATGTCAATTATTTTTAGATTTGTTAAAATCTAGAAGTTTGATCGTTGTTAGGAGAATTTTATACATTGATGCAAGTTTTAAACCTATGAAGTAAATAAATGCATACTGATTCTTAAGAAAAATAGAAATTAATCAATGGCTCATACACACAGTAAACAAAGATTTATGTTGGAAACCCTTAACCAGGAGAAAACCAGCCTTCCTTGGTGCCACACCTTTCAACTCTTCATTGTATTAATTTCACCATTCACGATACAATATATAAAATATTTTAGGTATTTTGTATCTACCAAAACCATAATCCCTTAATTCGGGATTAATTTAGAAAACCACTAAAAATAGAAAAATCTTCTAAAATAGCAAAAACTGCCCAAGAACAGATTTCAATCCACTACCCCAAACCCCAACGGCCCCAGGCTACCGCCTGGAGCTGAATGTTGCGCATAACCAGGGGGGGCAATCATGACCCCCCCCCGGGACCCCCCCAAGAAAGTTCCCGACATACATGACTCAAAATGAGAAGGAAGTTGGGATAGTTAGACGTAGTTTTCAAATCAGACGCGCCCACACACACACATGCAAAGAATATAAAACATACCCAACATTCTCCCACTTGTTGTTTTCTTTGCATACAGGGGTTCATAGGATTACATAGTCAACAATCTAGAGAAGCAATTCCCATTTTTACTCTACACCAGGAGAACTTCTTTGTGCTCACAGACTTTTTCAATGAATCTACAACATTCTTCAAAGTGTCAACATTTTCCAACAACACCTTCTTTTCTTCAACCATGTCTCTAACAAAGTGATACTGAACATTAATGTGTTTTGTCTTCGAATGATAAGAATGGTTCATTTCCAAGAAGATATCACTCTGACTATCACAATCTAATCTCACTTCTTGTTGTACCAACCCACTACCTGAACACAATCTCTGTAACCATACTGCTTCCTTGATTGCATGAGTGGTTGCCATGTATTCAACTTCTGTAGTTGAGAGTGGCACTACAACCTGTCTTTTTCTCATCCAAATAGGTTAAACACATACCCACTTGTACATCTTCTACAATCCAAATCTCCAGCCCAGTATACATCAACAAACCCATGTATATCCAACACTCTTTCCAATCCTGGTCTTCTTGGGTAGAAAAATCCATAACTGGTAGTGCCACACAAATACCTAAAGACCCTCTTTACTATTGTCCAATGCTCCTTCCCTGGTTTTGACATATGCCTTCTCAAAACTCCCATTGCATGTGCAATGTACGGTCTAGTACAAACCATTTCATACATCAAACTACCAACTGCACTCTAATACAGAACATGGGACATGTCCTTTTCTTCTTCCTGTGTCTTGGGTCACTGATCCACAAATAACTTTACACCTATAAAAATAGGAACATTGACCAATTTACTTCCATGCATATTAAACCTCTGCAATATCGTCTCAACAAATTTTCTCTGATTCAACCAAAGTTTCTTGTTTGCACAATCTCTTTTAATCTCCATCCCCATAATCAAGTTAGTAGCACCGAGATCGTTCATGTCAAATTTGGAGGATAGATGTGATTTCACCTCCTTGATAACATCCATGTTATTTCCTACCAGCAACATGTCATCAACATACAAAACTACATAAATGAAGTGATTACCAACCTGCTTGGAATATACACAGTGATCAACCCTGCTTCTCACAAATCCCAATCTAAGGATGTATGTGTCAAACTTGGTACCACAGCCTAGGTGATTGCTTTAGACCATATAGTGACTACTTTAGCTTACAAAAAATCTCTTTATTTCCCTTCACTATAAAGCCTCATGGCTGCTTCATGTAGATTTCTTCTTCTAGATCCCCATGTAGGAATGTTGTCTTCACATCCATTTGTTCCACTTCAAGATCAAAAGCAACAACAATAGAAAAAATAAATCTAATATAAGTTAACTTGGAAACAGGAGAAAAAATCTCACCAAAGTCAATTCCCTCTACCTAAGAATAACCTTTTTCTACTAACCAAGATTTGTGTTTCTCCACTTTTCCTTTTTCATTAAACTTCTTCTTAAACAACCATTTTCTATCAACATATTTTCTTCCAGCTAGAAACTCAACTAGATCTCATTCCTCATTCTTATTCGAGGAATACATTTCTTCAACCACGGCCTTCTTCCAAAGTTTACTATCCTCTGAATTCACTACTTCCCTGATAGTTTTTGGATCATCAACAATAATAGATAAATAAAAATTAGAACAAAAATTAGGTGGACTATACCTTTCCAGTTTCCTTCTTTCCCTCATTGATCTCCTCAATACTGGGGTATGAGGTTCTTCTTATTCTGCTTCATCTTCTTCAGTTGATTCATATTTTGTGTCATCCAAATCAAACTCTATTTTCTCAGTTTCTTCTTTCATTAGTAGGAATTCCTGTTTGGGAACATCTTTCACCTCTATAAAAACAACATCCTGACTGTAAACAATCTTCTTAGTTTTTGGGTTCCAAAGGTTATAACCTTTCACACCATCTTTATAACCAATAATGATACACTTTTCATCTTTATTATCCATCTTACTCCTATTTTCCTTTGGAACATGTACATAAGCATCACAACCAAACACTCTAATATGTTCAAGAGAGGGTTTATTACCATTCCATACCTTGTGTGGAATTTTATCATCCAACACTGATGAGGGTGATCGATTGACCAGGTAACATGTTGTACCCACTACCTATACCTAGAATTCATGTCCTAACTCGGCACCACTAAGCACGCTCCTTGATTTTTCCATCAGTGTCATGTTCATCCTTTTTGAAAATCCACTCTGATGAGGTGTGTATGGAGTAGTATTCTACCTTTCTATACAACACTTCTTACATAATTCTTTGAATTCATTTCCGCCGAATTCTCCACCATTATCTGTCCTCAATACCTTTATTTTATTCTTTGTCTGATTTTCTACCAGATCCTTAGACTCTTTAAATTTATCAAATACCTCAGATTTATTTCTAAGAAAATAAATCCATGTGTTCCTTGAGAAATAATCTATGAATGAAACATCATACAGATATTTACCTAGTGATGGAATACGAACATGTCCAAACGCATCACTGTGTATCAACTCTAAGATTCCCTTTTTTCTTGTAGCACTAGATGATAATCTTACTTGATTCTATTTACCATATATGCAATGTTCACAGAAATCAAAATCCAGAGTGCAATTAGACATACCTTCAACCATATCTTTACCATGTAGTGTTCGAAGGCCCTTTTCTCCAATATGCCCCAGTCTTTGATGCCACACCATGGTCTTCTTTCCAGGGACAATATTGGTATTGTCTTCTTTATTTGTTTTCTCAAGGAAAAAATAATTGTTACACACATTAGTATAAGTACTTCCCAACAACTTGTACAGAGTTCCACACCGAACTCCCCTCATCAACACCATTTATCCTCGTACCATCTTGCAAGTTCCCTTTCCCAATACAATATCCACACCTACATCATCCAACTTTCTTATAGATATTAGGTTCTTGGCTAGTTTTGGAATGTGCAAAACCCCAAGGAGAGTTCTAATCCTTCCATATTTTAGCAACAAATTAACCCTTCCACGTCCCATGATTTTGGTTTTCGAGTCATATCTTAGGAATACCTCACCACCATCGTATTTTTCATTTTTACAGAACCAATCCCTGTGAGGAGTCATATGCTATGACGCACCTGATTCAATAAACCATACACCATGGTCTACATGTGTACCTATAGATTCCAGGTAAACATCACCTCCTTCTTCAGTGGAGGTTTTCTCCTCTGTGGAAGAGGCATTATCATATCCCTTTGGTTTATCAACCTTCTTAGACTTGCAATCTTTCTTATAATGCCCTGGTTTACCACACTTCCAACATTTCCTCAAATATTTTCCTGGAGACTTAGATCTACCTTTAGATTTAGGTCTCCCCCCCCAAAGACTTACCAGGATTCATGTCTTGGGTACGACCTCTCACAAATAAATCATTTGTGCTCTGACCATCCATTCTTTTCCACCTCATCTCTTCAGATAACAAGGATGCAACTACATCTTCATACTTCAATGTAGATTGATTGGTACTACCAATTGCTACAACCAAATTATCCCAAGAGTCTGGAAAATAACATAACAAAGTAATACACTTATCTTCTTCTACAATCGTAATATTAACAAAGCCAGGTTGACTTACCAGAGTATTGAAGGCATTTAGATGTTCTGTCATAGAATCTCCATATTCAATCCTAAGATGATACAACTTCTTTCGAAGAAACGACTTGTTTACTAGGGACTTTGATTGATACAAATTCCCTAACTTATCCCATAGTTCCTTGGTTGTAGATTCTCCCGGGACATTCAACAACACCGAATTTGCCAAGAAGAGTCAAATAATACTCCTTTCTCTTCTATCCAACTTCTCCCAATATTTATTCGACATACCAATAGGTTGTGTACTAGTAGTTTGTGTACCAGAAGATTGTGTACCAGTAGATTGTGTTCCAGCAGACTGCGTACATGTAGGCTATGTACCGGGATCCACAACGATCCATTGTTCTTTGTCTATAAGAAGGTCCTCCATCTTGAGCTTCCATAGATTAAATTTTTTACTGTTGAACTTCGCTATCTCAATTCTAGAAGAGATTTCCATTCCTCTTTCTACACATGAATCACCATTGCAAAAACTCCCTCTGAAACTAGGTTTATCACAGACCCAAGATAAACTTGATCTATCAAGACCGAGCCAAACCATCAGAAACAAAGGCATCCACCTAAAGCCAAAAATGGATCCGATACCACATGTAAGTTTTAAACCTATGAAGTAAAGCAATGCATACATATTCTTAAGAAAAACATAAATTAATCAATGTCTCATACACACAATACACAGATTTATGCTGGAAACCCTTAACTGGAAAAAACCAACCTTCCTTAGTGCCACAGCTTTCAACTCTTGATTGTATTAATTTCACCATTCACAATACAATATATACAATATTTTAGGTATTTCGTAGCTACCAAAACCCTAATCCCTTAATCTAGGATTAATTTGTAAAACCGCTAAAAATAGAAAAATCCGCTAAAATAGCAAAAACCGCCCAAAAACAATTTCAGGGCACTTCCCCGAATGTTGTGCGTAATCAGGGGGGGGGAATCCTACCCCCNNNNCCTCCCCCCCCCCCCCCTAGGACCCCCCTAGGAAATCGCTTGACACACATGACACAAAGGTCGAAAGAAGTTGGGATCATCAGACGCAGTTGTCGAATCTGACGCGCCCACACACACACACATGCAAAGAATATAACACATACCCAACAATTAAAACAATCAAAAGTTTAGAAACAAGTCATCATATTGTTAGAAATATTGTAGATAATTTTCAAAGAATTGGTAAGAAATATCATTCTAAAGACCGCAATGCAGCCCGACGTGTGTTGACACAATCAATTGTTAGCAATATCAAAAGAAAACATTGTTTTCTACAACAAACCTCAGATATCATGAAATGAAATATCAAAACTCTTAGAAAGTATCAACATAGATGAGATAGGCTTGACATAGGTGGCCCAACATACTTGTGGGAATTCAATGGTAGGCTACCTCATTCTGACATGAAGTTAATTGGAGCAGTTAAGGGACTAGTACAAGATTTCTGGCATGAGAACACTAGGCCTTCTTCTAGCCAAAAAGATGTAATAAAATTGAGAAGGGGATCTAGGGACCGTGAACGCCATATTAAACACTTTCTTGAAATTACACAGACAAAATTGTATGAGGGATTCAAGATAGTACATAGTGCACTTAGCTTGAGCTGAAGAGTTTTCCATAAATGCAAGCCTTGGTATGTTCGAATAAACAGAATTCGTAACACATTTTGTTGTAGATATCACATTGAGTATGGTTATTATTATGACACACACACACACACACACACACACATTTCATGTTTTTCATAACACCCTTTTGCAGGAATTATTAGTTATATTGTTGTCATCGTCATCTAGAGACTTTATTCATGACATCATGTGTACAAGGCCAGAGGTGTACATTTTATAAAAAAGATTTCTTAGATGGGACAATCCCCAGGTGTAGTGGAATGGAATTATTGAGAAAGTGCATCCATGTAAGCGATGAGTATGAATTGGGGAGGAAGGAGGTTTCCTTGCAATTCCTTAAATATGTCTCATATGATATTGATGGAGGACAAGAAAGAAAAAAGATACAATTGATGACTTCCCAGGTATGAGTATGTGACTTCATGAAATACTTTGTCAAAAATACATGATGATATGTTCAGCATGTTCATGTGGTTCAATGGTAGGATGAACATTTTAGAATATGTAGAGATACATTTCCCATTGGTACTGTGTTATCAATGGTTGATTTTACTGAGAACTACACCCTTCAACTGCAAAATGAGATTCAAAGCCAATATTATCACTCAGAGAAGGTCATCATAATGCTCCATATCACATACATGCATGGGCCCAATAGTAATGAAGAAAACAAAGTTATATTGAAGGAGTATCACTTCTACATAAGAGATGATTGGTGCCATGACATAGCCTACTTACAAAATTTCTTTCAATTGTTTTACAATCACCTTAAGGAGAAGAACATGCATATGGATCAACATTAGATTTGGTCAGATGGTTGCACAGGCTAGTTCAAAATTGGTCTTGTATTTCAATGGTTGTGTATGTTGCAAAACAATATCAAGGTACCACACATTTGGAACTATTTAGAGTCGAGGAACAAAAAAGGGGAGCATGACGGAGCAGGTACATGCATAAAAATAACATTATGGAGGAAATAAATGAAGTTCACAACTACTTACCTCATTCGAGATATGAAATCCATTATTGAATGGTGTTGTTCAGTAATGGGAGAGGGAATATGAACTCGTGAAGACCAATCACATAGGAAAGGACATGTACATTGTTGGGATCATGATTTGGTTAAGTAATGATGTTGATTAAATCCTTTTTGACCGGTATTATATGTGTATTTAACTATTTTGAAGAAGTTTTGAAGGATTTTTATATCAAATCATCATAGCATATACCAGGTATGTATAATTGATGTTTTGTGATGGTTTTAAGATTAATTTAGTTTGATTTGTTGATTACAAGAAGCTAATGCGCGATCTGTGTATCACAGGGAAAAATTGCATGGCCTTTTTTCATTCAGTAGCTCGTCTGGTACTCCATCTGACACTGTGTCCAGTACTCCATCCGACACTGCGTCCGAAACTCCATCCAGCACTAAAACCATGGGCGAGTTGGCGATTGTTATATCGACGGCCTGTGCTGGGCAAATCAGCGACATAGATTTAGTTCAAGCTCATGGTCTCCATCTACTAAGCTCTTGACATATTGGATTGAGCTATTATGCTGAGCGTTGAGTGGCTCATTTGGTTTCTAGAAGCCACGGGAAGTTAGAACACATTTAATAGAATTTGTTGTTTTTAGAGGTCGACTACTATGTCAGCGAACTCTTCCAGTAACTTCTGGATTTCCTCTGGTAAATCATCCACTCTTGTACTAGTTAAAACAATTCTAGGCTTTTGACCATAATAAATTGTGTGTCTTCATTCTTCTTAACCTCTGTAAGAAGTTCCTTCCCACTCATGAGAAGTACAGTGTTTCTCACCTCTGGTTTCACTTCTTTATCCTTAATCGGTAGCAACATGTGAGTTCTCCCATTTTTCTCCAGGGTGTATGTGTTCTTTCTCCCATCATGAATCACATTTATGTCATATTGCCATGGTCTACCTAGAAATAGATGACAAACATCCATGGGAATGACATCACATAATATTTCATCCTTATATCCACCTATTTTAAATTCAACTAAACATTGTTTAGTGAAATCTACCTGATGTCCTTTTTGTAGCCATGAAACTCTGTATGGGCTTGGATGTATGATAGTCTCTAGCTCCAAATTTTCTACCATAACTGTAGAAATGAGATTATTTGTGCTACCACTGTCAATGATGACTTTGCATACCTTGTCTTTGGTCATGAAAGCAGTCCGAAAAAGTTTGTTCCTTTGGGATGGGTTCTCTGCCTCCTTCTCTGGCATTAAGAGAACTTTCCTCATCATCAAGGATCTTCTGCCCTCATCATCTTCTGCCTCAACATTTTGTCTTTGTGCTTCGGTAATGTGAGTTTCACCACCTTATTTCTTCCTATCTGGACACTCATAAGATTTTTGTCCATTTTTCCCACAGACAAAGCATTTCACTTCACCTCCTCAGCCTCTTCCTCTTCCTCTGGCATGAGGAAAAGTATTTCTATCATCATATTTCCCTCTATGTGAGCTTCCTCATCTTTCAGTTTGAGGTTGATGTTTCTTCCCCTCTTCTTTAGATTTCTGAGTCCTATCTTGGGAAATTGCTTTGCCTCTGGCTTGATTCCTACCTCGGCCTCTTTGACCTTTCTTTCGGCTCAGCTTCTCTTCAGTTTTCAGAGCCATCTGATAAGAATCCTCCACATTTCGAAGGATCATCATTCTTATCTCATATTGAATGTCATACCTCAGAAATTCATGTACCTAGCAACCTTTTCATTATCGCTTTCCCAATGACCTGCCCTGATGTTTAGATTGTAGAAATCTTTAGTGTATTCCTTCACTGACATCAACTTCTGTCTCAAATTCTGCATTCTTCGAAATAGAGTGATTTGATAATCCTTGGGTATGAATTTTTCTTTCATCTTTGCAACCATTCTTTCCTAGCTCTTGATTTTCTACTTGCCTTTGCAGTGTCTGTCAGCCTGCAGTTCATCCCACCATAAGGTTGCATGTCCTTTAAGTCTTGTGACAGCATGTTTGACCTTCTTGTCTTCTTCGACATCCTCGTAGTTGAAATATTTATCTAGAGCTCTAATCCAGTCTAGAATCTCTTCAACATATAGGTTTCCTTCATATACTGGAATGTCCATTTTTTCTTTGGCACCTATCCTTGCAACAACCATGAATAGGCGTTCATCCGCAGCATCTTCAGCTGCAACTTCTCCTTCGTGTCCAGCTTCATTTTCACTTTCCGCCTCCCTAATATCTCCGGTGTCGACTGTGTGCCTTTGTGTTGTCTCCATGGCATCAAGCCTAGCATGTAGTTCATGCATTTCCCTTTCCACTACTACATCAGGCATTGGCCTATCTCTTCTTCTTGGCGGCATGGCTATAAATCTTTTCTCTTTCTCCGCTATAGAAAGCAAAGAGTCCTCTTTTTCTCTTCTCACTTCTTCTGCCTACAATATACAAACAAAGTCAAGATCTGATACCACTTTTGGTCCAGACCCCCGAACCCTCGGGTCGAGGTTTGCGCAAGATCGCTCTATTTCTTCCCTTTGCGTCTAATTGACTCTTTGATTCCTCCTTAGGGAATCCCACACACACACAACAATGATTTACATAGGTCCTTATAGGTGTGCCCATGTGATTAAACACTAGACATTAATCCAAATCTCCTGACCACAATGAATGATCACGCCCTTCGCTAATTCGGGACTTCGGATCTCGCGATTTCACGAATCCTAATGTTGAGTTTCTTGGCCCTTTATTGTCGAAACCCAGAGATGTCGATTCTTCGATATGTTTGGCATCATCCTTCTCCACAACTATATATCGTGTTTTGCGACTTCGGGAATTTTGAAACAAAGAATCCTGACCCCTTGTCTTGAAAAGTGCCAAAATGTCGAACCCCGATGCATTCAGAAAAGGCTAGCTCCCCCAATGAGACTTTTTGTTGATTCGGAGTTTCGGATTTCACAATTTTGTGAATCCTAACACAAGGCTCCTAGATCTCCAAGTTACGAAACCCCAAAATGGTCAACGAAGTTTTGACTCTGCCTGGTGACAAATACGGCACCTGTCTTCTCCGTTGTCCTCTATCTCTGACGCAGAATCTATCATGATCAACGGTCCATGTTGGATCTTGAAATCCAAGTTATGGGTTGTCCAATCCTTATCCACCCTGTGACTCTCCTGGATCCTACGGTCCTCCCAACTTCGCGAGTTCTCCACAAATAATTTTGATCATTCGATTCTTCCCTCAATAATCTCTGCGAGATGAACTAATGTTCCTTCGCTAGAACTTATCCTCCTGCAAGGAAACTTCTCTTCAACCTCCCTTTTAGTATTTCGATTCTTGTCCTCCTTTGAAGTACTCAAAGAGGTTATCCCTCCTGATCTTTAACTTGTAAACTCAAGTCTCTAAAAAGACTCCTGCACGCACTCCTTGTGGCGACCCTTCAAATACTTCTAAGTATTTGACTCTTTGACTCTGTGCACCTTCTACGACAGTAGTGTTAGAAAAACAGGACCACGGAGCAATAAAATAAAACAAATACAGAAACAAAACACAGAAGACACACAATACAAGAGAGACACAGATTTACGTGGTTCACCCAGTGTGGGCTACGTCCACCAGAGAAATTTCCAGGTTCTTCCTTTATTATTATCCAGCGAATGAAGGGATACAACCTACAACAAAACTCGTTGTAACTTCCTCTTCTTTCTTTCACAGTATCCTCTCTCAGAATACAATATTCACCATCTTCCATAGCCGTAATACATTTCCCTCATAAAAGAGGGTTGCCTTCTAGGGAAAAAAAACCCTAACATAATCTCTACCGTTAGATCTGTGACCTTATAATGAACGGTCCAAATTTACAATGAAATTACAATATACTTTTACAAGGCAATTTTTTCTTCGGGGGCTTCACCCCCGAACCCCCGCTGGGGGCCAGCTTGCCCCCAGGCCCCCCAGTTGGGGGGAATAGGCCCCCCGGACCCCGAAGAGGGGGTACCCCCCCTCTTCACTCCCCTGCGTGGAAAAGTGTACATACTTCTGGGGTGTAAATACTTCATGGGGTATAAACACGGATGAAAACAAGGACCTCTGAATCAAGAAGATAATCAGGCTCCACAACCAACAATCTCCCACTTGGAGACTGATCTCAACAACTCCACCGCTGTTGTATATGATGGACTCTGAACCTTCTTGGACCTGGAAAATTTCTCATCTTCATCTTCATTATTGAAGACCAACTGAAACTGAGCAAGAACTCAGTTTCTCCCTGGTTACT
>ML780764.1:1343891-1372529 GCA_009831015.1 Picea engelmannii
CACAGAAGACACACAATACAAGAGAGACACAGATTTACGTGGTTCACCCAGTGTGGGCTACGTCCACCAGAGAAATTGCCAGGTCCTTCCTTTATTATTATCCAACAAATGAAGGGATACAACCTACAACAAAACCTGTTGTAGCTTCCTCTTCTTTCTCTCACAGTATCCTCTCTCAGAATACAATATTCACCATCATCCATAGCCGTAATACATTTCCCTCATAAAAGAGGGTTGCCTTCTAGGGAAAAAAAACTCTAACATAATCTCTACCGTTAGATCTGTGACCTTATAATGAACGGTCTAGATTTACAATGAAATTACAATATACTTTTACAAGGAAATTTTTTCTTCGGGGGCTTTTCCCCCGAACCCCCGCTGGGGGCCCGCTTTCCCCCAGACCCCCCAGCTGGGGGGATAGGCCCCCCGGACCCCGTAGAGGGGGTACCCCCCCTCTGCACTCCCTCGCGTGGAAGAGTGTACATACTTCTGGGGTGTAAATAATTCATGGGGTATAAACACAGCTGAAAACAAGGACCTCTGAATCAGGAAGATAATCAGGCTCCACAACCAACAAGTAGTTCTTCAATTATCCTTTTGGTTGATAATTTCTAAGGTCTCATATAGCCTATGCACACCTTGCACGTCTTTTGTGATTCACTTGCACTTCTGCTAGAATGAGAACAATGGTATCTCTCCTAAGCTTTCAGAGACAAACTATGAACCTTGTCACACACACCTTGCGGACGTCTTCACTGCACTCCTTGCAGGAACTCTCACACAGGAAGAGACACAATTGAACTCATTCTCTTTCTCTCTAAGATTTCAAACATTCCACATGAAACCATATGTTCAAGACATCATAAAAACAAATGCATAACAGAGAGAATAGAACATCTATAAGCATACCATTCAGTGTGTATACACAGAAAGAATCATAACACCATGAGTCTGATTCAAAGCTTCATATATTAATTCAAAGCTCCTGTACATGGGTTCTTTCTTTACAACTCTCTGCTACAACTCTACTTATGCTCTATGCTCATGTTACAATTGATCTCTACTAATACAAATGATACAAAGATGAGGGTGTCTTTAGTCGTTTTCCCTCCTACTCCTAAAACTGTCTAATCTACATTTAAAATCTACCTACTTTCATTGACTACGCATAAATGCCTTTTACATTCTACAAATAAGAGCGAATCGCTCAATATCTATTTACAATATGCAAGTACACTTCCCCTTAACCATTACGTTTAATATTTGCACATTTATTTTCAAAAACATTTCAAAACACTTTAAAACGTGCTGGCACTTGTCCCAGTTGTCTTCTGCCTTCATGCTCGTGTGGCTGCTGACGATGCTCACGATCCCCCTGCATCATACTCCCTCGCTTGAAAATTTAGATGAAATCCTGTTCATGAGATCTTGTACGGTATATCCATGCTTCTAAATTTCTGCTTCATCCTCCCAGCTGACATCTTCAACTGGATGTCCCTTCCATTTGACCAAGTATTCAAAATACTCTTTTCTCCTGGTCCTCTTGTTGACTCTCTTGTCAAGTATACATTCCATTTGTGGATTTTTAGCTACAGGCATTTGTTTAGTCCATTGAACTTATGTATATTCGTTCTCTGCCCCTGCTTCTTTAGCTCTATATGGGTACAAATCCGCAACATTGAATATCGGTGAAATTATGATCCCATCGGGTAATTCAATCTCATATGTGTTTGCCCCAAATTTCTTCATGACCCTGCATGGTCCAATCTTCTTCATCTTCAGTTTATTATATGTTCCTCTTGGGAACCTTTCTTTCCTCAGATGTGCAAGAATTAGATCACCAACTTCAAATTGAATTTCTTACCTGTGTTGATCTGCTCTGCGCTTGTATTCTTGATTTGAATTCTGCAATCGCTCCTTGACTTGGCTGTGAAGCTCTTTCATCGCTTTTGCAAAGTCCTCTGCACTATCACTCCTGAATTCATCTTGTTCCAAATCTTTCAATTCAGAAACTCCTCTTGGCTACATTCCATACACAATTTGGAATGGACTCTGCCCTGTTCTTCTATTGAATGAGTCATTGTAAGCAAATTCTGCCAGTGGAAGAATGTGATCCCACTGACTGTGGTGTTCAGTCACTAGGCTCCTCAACAAATATCCCAAGCTTCTATTCACAACTTATGTCTGCCCATATGTCTGAGGATGATACGCTGAGCTAAATGACAAACTTGTCCCTTTCTTCTTCCATAATGTCCTCCATAAATGTCCCACAAACTTGGCATCCCGATCTGAAACTATACTTCTTGGCAAGACGTGAAGTCTGATGACTTCTTTGAAAAATAGGTTCGCAATATGAGTTGTGTCACTGGTTTTCTGGCATGGTATGAAATGTGCCATTTTTGAAAATCTGTCTACCACTACAAAGATTGAATCAAATCCTCTTTGTTTCTTTGGTAGCCCTAATACAAAATCCATGCTCACTGCATCCCACGACCTCTCAGGTATGGGTAGTGGCTGGTATAACCCTATGTTCTGCCTTTTCCCTTTCATGTGCTGACAAATTCTACATCTGTCCATAAATGTCTTAACATCTGTCCTCATCCCTAGCCAAAAATATGAGCTATTCAACTTTGAGAACATTTTGTCATGATCGAAATGTCCATCCAATCCTCCACTGTGTTTTTCTTTCAACAA
This sequence comes from Picea engelmannii, assembly GCA_009831015.1. NCBI lineage: Eukaryota > Viridiplantae > Streptophyta > Pinopsida > Pinales > Pinaceae > Picea > Picea engelmannii. The sequence continues at coordinate 1,346,586 of ML780764.1, forward strand.
ATTCTCCCTCATGGAGCATTTTAAAATACATAGTTGATTGTCTCTAAATAAAAATCCATCCTAGATCATATATTCGGTCCATTGGCTTCTGTCCCTGAGAATTGGATTCTCATATGCCTCATATGCCTCTTTAAAATCTGCGTCATCTCTGTACATTTCTTTGAGGTTATCAAAACCCAAAGTTTTGACTCTAAATTCCTGCATAAGAAAACATTTCCTGCTCAAAGCATCAACAACTTTGTTAGCAGTTCTAGAAATATGCTTAGTTACAAAAGTAAAATTCTGCATGTATTCAACCCATTTTACATGCTTCTAGTTCAACTTATCCTGTTGAGTCACGAATTACAAAGCATGACTATCACTGTACAAAACAAACTCCTTAGGAACCAAATAATGTCTCCATTTCTCCAATGCTTGTATGACTGCATAAAATTCCTTGTCATATGTGGAATACTTAACCTTCACCTCATTCATTTTCTCACTGAAGTATGCGACCAGTCTGTCATCTTGGCTCAAGACCACTCCAATTGCAAATCCACTAGCATCACACTTGACCTGAAACATCTTGCTAAAGTATGGAAACACCAGAATTGGTTGTTCTGTGATCTTCTTCTTTAGTAGATTGAAGCTTTTCTCTGCTTCCTCTGTCCAATGAAAAGTTTTATGTCTTTTCTTCACCATATCCATCATCAGTGCGCTAATCCCACTGAAATTTCGGATGAATTTCCTGTAGAAACTAGACAATCCATGGAAGCTTCAAACTTCAAATACACTTTTCAGTGATGTCCAATTCTTAATCTCATTCACCTTATACGAGTCCATTTTTAACTCATTTGCAGAGGTAAAAAAAACCCAAATAAATGATTTTTTTCCTCATAAATGAGGATTTATTCATGTTTATCAACAACTTCTCTTGCTGTAATCTCCTCATTACTGTAGCTAAATGCTTCAAGTGTTGCGCTTCTGTCTCGCTGAAAATCAGTATATCGTCAAGATATACAATGACAAATTTCACGATAAACTCCTTCAGGACTTCGTTCATCAATCTCATGAAAGTACTAGGTGCATTTGTTAAGCCAAATAGCATAACAAGCCATTCATACAACCCCTCATTTGTTTTGAATGTTGTTTTCCATTCATCACCTTCTCTCATACGAATTTGATGATATTCGCTTTTCAAATCAATCTTTGAAAAGAACTTGTTTCCACTCAAGCAATCCATCAAATCATCCATCCTTGGTAATGGAAATATGTATCTGATGGTAATATTATTGATTTCTCTTGAGTCTATACACATTCTCTAGCCTCCATCTTTCTTTGGGCTGAGCACTGTCAGAACAACACATGGACTCAAGCTCTCTCTAACCAATCCTTTGTCCATCAATTCCTGGACTTGTCTCTTGACTTCTTCATTCTCCTGCGGCTTCAATCTGTACACTGCTTTGTTTGGTAAACTAGCTCCAGGTATAAGATCAATATGATGGATTATACTTCTAATCGGTGGAAATGAACAAGCTAGTTCATCCACTACTATGTCAGCGAACTCTTCCAGAAACTTATGGATTTCCTTTGGTAAATCATCCACTCTTGTACTGGTTAAAACAATTCTAGGCTTCCTGACCACAATAAATTATGTGTATTCCTTCTTCTTAACCTCCGTAAGAAGTTCCTTCCCACTCATGAGAAGTACAATGTTGCTTACCTCTAGTTTCACTTATTTATCCTTAATCGGTAGCAACATGTGAGTTCTCCCATTTTTCTCCAGGGTGTATGTGTATTTCTCCCATCATGAATCACATTTCTGTCATATTTCCATGGTCTACCCAACAATAGATGAAAAAAATCCATGGGAATGACATCACATAATATTTCATCCTTATATCCACCTATTTTAAATTCAACTAAACATTGTTTAGTGACATTTACCTGATGTCCTTTTTGTAGCCATGAAACTCTGTATGGGCTTGGATGTACGTTAGTCTCCAGCTCCATCTTTTCTACCATCTTTGTAGAAACGAGATTATATGTGCTACTACTGCCCATGATGACTTTGCATACCCTGTCTTTGCTCTTGCAAGAAGTCCGAAAAATTCTGTTCCTTTGGGCTGGGTTCTCTGCCTCATTCATTGGCATTAAGAGAACTTTCCTCATCATCAAGGATCTTTTGCCCTCAACATCTTCTACCTCAACATTCCATCTTTGTTCTTCGGCAATTTTAGTTTCACCACCTTATTTCTTCCTATCTGGACACTCATAATATTTAAGTCAATTTTTCCCACAGACAAAGCATTTCACTTCACCTCCTTGGCCTCTTCCTCTTCCTCTGGCATGAGGAAAAGTATTTCTATTAGAATATTTCCCTCTCTGTGAGCTTCCTCCTCTTTCAATTTGAGGTTGAGGTTTCTTCCCCTCTTCTTTAGATTTCTGAGTCCTATCTTGGGAAATTGCTTTGCCTCTGGCTTGACCCCTACCTCAGCCTCTTTGACCTTGCTTTCAGCTCAGCTTCTCTTGAGCTTTCAGAGACATATGATAAGAATCCTCCACATTCTGAAGGATCATCATGCTCATCTCATCTTGAATGTCATATCTCATACCATTCATGTACCTGGAAACCTTTTCATCATCGCTTTCCCGATGACCTGCCCTGATGTTTAGCTTGTAGAACTCTTCAGTGTATTCCTTCACTGACATCACCTTCTGTCTCAAATTTTGCATTCTCCGAAATAGAGTGATTTGATAATCCTTGGGTATGAATTTTTCTTTCATCTTTGCAACCATTCTATAACAACTCTTGATTTTCTCCTCGCCTTTGCAGTGTCTGTCAGCCTGCAGTTCATCCCACCATAAGTCTGCATGTCCTTTAAGTCTTGTGACAACATGTTTGACCTTCTTGTCTTCTTCAACATCCTCGTAGTCGAAATATTTATCTAGATCTCTAATCTAGTATAGAAACTCTTCAACATCCAGGTTTCCTTCATATACTGGAATGCCCATTTTTTCTCTGGCATATATCCTTGCAACAGCCCTAAATAGGCATTCATCCATAGCATCTTCAACTGCAACTTCTCCTTCGTGTCCAACTTCATTTTCACTTTTAGCCTCGTTGATATCTCTAGTGTCGACTGTGCGCCTCTGTGTTGTCTCCATGGCATCAAGCCTGGAAAGTAGTTCGTGCATTTCCCTTTCCATTGCTGGATCAAGCATTGGGCTTTATCTTCTTCTTGGCGGCATGGATATAAATATTTTCTCTTTCTCTACTATAGAAAGAAAAGATTCCTCTTCTGCTCTTCTCACTTCTTCTTCCTGCAATATACAAATAGAGTTAGGCTCTGATACCACTTTTGGTCCGGACCCCCGAACCCTTGGGTCGAGGTCCACGCAAGATCGCTATATTTCTTCCCTTTGAGTCTAATTGACTCTTTGATTCCTCCTCAGAGAATCCCACACACACACAACAATGCTTTCCACAGGTCCTTATAGATGTGCCCACGTGATCAAACACTAGGCATCGATCCAAATCTCCTGACCAAATGAATGATGGCACCCTTCGCTAATTTGAGACTTCGGATCTCGCGATATAATGACTCCTGATGTCAAGTTTCTCCGTCCTCTATTTCCAAAACCCCAAGATGCCGATTTGTCGAAATTTTTGGCGGCGTCCTTCTCCACAGCTATATATCATGTGTCGCAACTTCAGGAATTTCAGAACAAAGAATCCCGACCACTTGTCTTCAAAAGTGCCAAAATGTCAAACCCTGATGTGTTCAGCAAAGGCTAGCTCTCCCAACGGGACTTTTCACCGATTCAGAGTTTCGAACTTCGCGATTTCGCGAATCCTGACACAAGGCTCCCGACTCTCCAACTTACGAAACCCCAAAATGGTCAACAAAGTTTTGACTCCACCTGGCGACAAATACATCACCTGTCTTCTCCGCTGTCCTCTATCTCTAACGTGAACTCTAGCACAATCAACGATCCATGTTGGATCTTGAAATCCAAGTGATGGATTGTCCAATCCTTATCCACCCTGTGACTCTCCTGGATCCTACGGTCCTCACAAGTTCGCGAGTTCTCCATAGTGAATTATGACCGTTCGATTCTTCCCTCAAGAATCTCTGCGAGATGAACTAATGTTCCTTTGCTAGAACTTATCCTCCTACAAGGAAACTTCTCTTCAACCTCCCTTTGAGTATTTCAATTCCTGTCCTCCTTTGAAGTACTCAAAGGTGTTATCCCTTCTGATATTTAACTTGTAAACTTGAGTCTCTAAAAAGACTCCTGCAGGCACTCCTTGCGGAGGCCCTTCAAATACTTATAAGTATTTGACTCTTCGACTCTGTGCACCTTCTGCGACAACAGTCCTTCAAATCTCCTTTTGGTTGATAAGTTCTAAGGTCTCAGCGAGCCTGCGCACACCTTGCACAGCTTCTGTGCTTCACTTGCTCTTCTGCTGGAATGAGAACAACGGTATCTCTCCTGAGATTTCAGAGACAAACTCTGAACCTTGTCACACACACCTTGCGGATGTCTTCACTGCACTCCTTGCAGGAACTCTCACTCAGGAAGAGAACCAATTGAAACTCATTCTCTTTCTCTCTCAGATTTCAAACATTCAACATGAAACCATACGTTCAACACAACATAACAACAAATGCATAACAGAGAGAATAGAACATCTATAAGCATACCATTCAACGTGTATACACATAAATCATCATAACACCATGAGTCTGATTCAAATCTTCATATATTAATTAAAATCTCCTGTACATGGGTTATTTCTTTACAACTCTCTACTACAACTCTACTTTTGCTCTATGCTCATGTTACAATTGATCTCTAATGATAAAAATGATACAAAGATGAGGGTGTCTTTAGTCATTTTCCCTCCTACTCCTAAAACTGTCTAATCTACATTTAAAATCTACCTACTTTCATTAACTACGCATAAATGCATTTTACATTCTATAGATGAGAGCAAATCGCTCAAGATCTATTTACAATATGCAAGTACGCTTCCCCTTAACCATTACATTTAATATTTGCGCATTTATTTTCAAAAACATTTTAAAACACTTTAAAACGTGTTGGCGCTCGTCCCAGCTGTCTTCCGCCTTCATGATCGCGTGGTTGCTGACGATGCTCATGATGCTCCTACATCAGTTAATATGTTGTGTCTTTTTAATTAATTAGTCAATAGCTTGCAAGCTTAGCTACCAACTGTGTTGTGTGATTAAATTCTAGTTTTAATTTCTGCAGAGTGAAGTAGAATAGTTAGAACAGAGTATTGAATTAATGTAGAATATAAAGTTTCCTTGGCAAAGTTTTGATGGATGAGTAGTTGCTAATTTTGATTTTAATTCTCAGTTTCCTTATCTAGTTGCTTATTTAATTTGCTCATCAATTTTCCTATCATATGTTGAGATAGAAGTAGAATTTGAATTATATTTTTATGAGTATTTCAATTTGCAATTTGAATTGTTAATAGTAGGGTTAGTTTAGTTTATTTCATGAAATTTCCATTCTAGATCTAGATTGCAATTTTACTTCAAAGTTTGAGTTTAAGTTAATTTTTTAGTTATAGGTCTCTAATGGTGTGAATTTGCTTACATTAGCATAAGAGTGCATTTGAATTAAATAGAATAATGTTTTCTTATCTTTGATGATTAATGCACAAATTGAAAGATCACATGGATTTTTAGGATAGTTGATATTTCTTCTATGATGGCTAAGCTCTCATTAGATTGCTTGATTCATACCTTTCATTTCTCCATAGAAGTTAATATTGGAATTATTCCTCTCAAGCTATCACTAATTGTTAGATGCCATCGTGATGTCATAAGACGTCGAAGACATAATCATCATCATTATATTTGAAGTTCTCTTGTTATTGTAGATTAAAGAGTAGTTGTTGATTAATCTTTGAATATTGTCATGATGCTTTCAGTTCAATAGCTTAAGATTTTCTTTTGTAGGTTAGAATTAATTATGAAGTTTATCTTAAGAATAGAGTTCAATTTCTTAATAGTTTGATTAGTTACATGTTGAGTAGTTTTGATTAAGTTTACTTGCTGCATAAGTTTTCATAGGTTAGTTATTTGATTGCTTATTTTCTTACTTGTTGCTGCTCATTAATTTGAATAGATTGATTAGATTAGTTTGTTGTTGTTATTGTTCATTAAGTTGAATATATTAAATAGATGGCTTGCTTTTTCTCATTAGATTAATTAAGTTAACTTGTTCATTTTAGGGTTTTCATTTACTTCTTTAGGACAATCCATCGATATATTGTTCAAAAGTTACTTAGGGTAAATATTTTAAGTTCCTTGATAAGGTTTGCTCATTGATAGTCTTTGCTTAAGTAGATTATCTCTTAGATAGACCATTTTCTTAGTTAGACTATACTACCTCTAGCTCTTCTTCCTTGGCACATATAGTGATACAACTCTAAGTTTACTTACTCTGGGTTGACAATTTAATTAAGAGTTGTTTAGTGCATATAGAACACCCATCATTTTGGTGTCGTTGCGGGGGAGTTGTCTCAAGGTAAGATATAGATCCTTTCTAAACTTTAGAATTATATTGGTGGTGTGGAAAATTTAAGACGAGAGGCAAGAACCTGAGCATATGTTATAGCAGGTTCCCCCAAACCCAATGGTAGTTTTTATTTTTTGTTTGTTTTCATGAACAGACCTAGGGACCCAAAAGGTAGATACATTAAATCTCAATTAGACCTTTCAACCAAGGTTCCTTACGAACTTTTCGAGGGAAGAAACATTCCACTCATAAGCTCTGTAGACCGATACCGAAAAACATGAGCTAGCTTAACCCAAAGGGCTAAAGTAGTCTCTAAAGAGACTAAGACAGGGAGCACTATAAAACATAAATTTGAACCATCAGTAGTAGTGGGATAGGAGGAAATACCACTTGAGACTTCCACAGAACCAAACAATACAACATTTGTTTTCTTACCACGATCAGGAGATCCTAACTTTGAAGACATCATAGACCCTAAACAGGTGAATACTTTGTTTGTTATTTCACCCAATATAATTGTCTCTCAAATTAATATAGAAACTTTGGCACCAATAATCTCAACTGACTCGAGTAGAGTCCTAGACATCTAAGTAGTAGGAAGACCTTTCCATCAGAGGGATACCTTTCCTAGACAAGAAGTTTGGGATACTTTGTTCTCTTCAAGGATAAAACCACCTAGGTACTCTCGTTTTGGAAACCAAACCAGTATGGATGATCAGGAGGATCACAACAATGTAAGACATGAGGAGGGAGAAGAAGCTGGAAACCAAACTGAAACTACCTTCGGTTTTCCAATTTTGGATACCACACTGAATGTCTATATGAAAAATAGTCCCCTCTCAGTAGTGCCCACCTTTTACAGTAAAAGTAGTGAAGACCCAGATACCTTCCTATTTTAGTTTGACATATTGTGTAGGAGCTAAAACTACTTACAAGATGCCCAGAAACTAAAACTCTTTCCTGCCACCCTCAAGGACTCTGCACTAAGATGGTTCATGGGGTTGGGAGAGTCCAGTATTAGGTCTTGGGAAGCCATGAAAGATATATTTCTTAAAAAATACCAAGACTATTGCAAGACCAAGGAGTCTCGTAATGATATTTTCAAATTCCAACGGTCAGAATATGAGAATCTCGAGGATTATATGGAACGATTTACTTATATCTCCTAGAAATCAAAATACCATGACCTTCTAGATGATGCAATTAGGGATCTTTCCCTTAAGGTAATTTCAGAGGAATACCTAGAGATACTTAACCTGATGGCATTAGGCGACATCTCCCATAAACCATTTGTCGAAATCTGTGAAATGTGTAAAAATTACTCGAGGAGCAGAGCTAAAACAAGAAAGAATGTTCAGGACCCTTATAATAGAAACTTAAAACTAGTTAGTTCAGGTGGTATCACAAGAGCAGAGATAGGGAAAAGTTTAGAAAACTTCAAACAAATATCTTAATCACAATAGGTTCCCAGTTGGACGCCCTAAAAATTAAAAATAAATGGGAGGAGGAAAATGCAGCAATGAGCATATATTGCCCAAGATGCAGAAGGAAGCATTCCTCAAGGGAATGCCCATTAGATAACATTTCAATTTGTGGCTTCTGCACGAAGGACCACTCAACTGAAAAATGTACATCATTTCCTGGTTTGTTATCCATATATAAGAGTGGGGAACCTGGGGAGTCCTCTTATGCACCTAGGATGCCATGGAAGCCTAGGAAAAAACCTACATACCCGGATCTATAACCTCAAGTTCCACCCTATTATCAACAACCACAAAAGTGGAACTCACCAAGTTGGAAAAAATGGTCTACATAGTACCAACATCCTTGGATTCAAGGATGGAGAGGAGGGCATAACCAAGGAAACCCTCAAGCTCCACCTATCCCTATGCCCTAACATCCTTACCCTCAGTATCCACCGAACATTCTGCAGCTTCTGCCAGGTTTTGTTCCACAACCTTTACCTCATATTCCACAACAACAACCACAACAATATCAGAATGAAAGCTCCCCAAGACCAACATTATTACCGGCACAACCAGTTCCTAGTCCCAATAATAATCCCACTCAACCTCTTCACAATGTTGAGATGCAGTCCTTCCCTACATATGTTATTTCTCCTATTTGATTGTAGGAGATTCAGCTAAGGTCAGGAAAATTTCTAGATAGGCAGATACCTTTAGTAGTCATCCAAGAAGAAGAAGAGGAAATCCCCAAACAACCCATGGATGACACTAGGTGGGAAGATGTTATTATTTGTAAGGACTAAGAACCCAAGTTTCCCCAAAATGAACCTTCACAAATTACGAAGGCCCCTCCTTATCTAGAAATATTAGTAATCGATAAACCTACCACCCGACCAAAATTTGACATCTTGAATGAATTAAAGAATATTTGTGTCAAGATTCCCTTGCTACAAGCCATTAAGGATATTCCAATATATAGTAAGGTAGTCAAAGAATTGTGTATTAAGAAGCCAGGTAGGAAGCAGAAGGATCCTCCAACAGTACATTTGATAGGAGAACTTTTTGAGTACATATCAGAGCAACCTAAGGTAGCAGAATATGGGAACCCAGGAAACCCCATAGTGACCATAACCATTAATGAGTTTTCCATTGGAAACACTCTCATAGACCTAGGGGAAGCCATCAATGTTATTATTGTTACTACCTTGGAGGAATTACAGTTAAAACCTCTTCTTAGACCTACCCCAACGATTTTGGAATTAGCAGATAAGACCAGGGTTATACCTGAAGGAATTTTGGATGATATCATAGTTACTTTAGCCTCCTGGGAGTACCCAGTAGACTTCCTTGTCATCCACTCAAAGGATCCTACCAAAGGCCATCCCATTATTTTGGGAAGACCTTGGCTAGCCACAACCAATGCATTTATTGACTGTAGAGAGGGAGAAATGACCATCTCAAATGGAATTTCTATCCAAAATCTCACCATGTACCCTCCAACCCAACCTATCATGGATAATCTATGGTGTCTTGAATTCCCATATGAGAATGAGGACTGGGAAGAACTCATGTTTCCAAGTGACCATGCATGGGTACTTCAGGAGCACACAATGGAAAATGTGCTAAACCAATTTATTTTTGCTATCACATGTGTTGATTTTCAACAATCGTTTTCCCAATTTGAGTACATGTTTTGGAAAGAATTTTAGGAACAATTGGACCCATCGATTTTGTCTTCGACATATTTTATCTTTGAGATAGATGAGTCTTCCATATCTTATACCATGCCATACAAGATTAGTCCAGGAAAATTTCTACATATAAACATCAGGCTAGATGCAGACCAACAAAAATAGTTAGTAAGTATCCTTAAAGAACAATCAGGGGCATTCACCTGGGAATACACTAACATGAAGGGTATACACCCTGACAGATGTATCCATCACATATATACCCAGGGGGAAGTAACACCTATTAGAAAACCTTAGATAAGGATAAACCCAACACTCAAATATATAGTAAAAGAGGAGATCCAAAAGTTATTAAATGTTGTATTTATTTATCCCATCTCTGATAGTAAGTGGGTATCCCTGCTTGTAGTGGTTCTAAAGAAAGTGATTGGAAAATGGAGGATTTGTGTTGATTTCTGGGAGCTTAACAAAACCACTCTGAAGGATTACTTTCCTCTTCCTTTCATCGACCAATTTTTGGATACCCTGTCTGGAAAGAAATATTTCTCCTTTTTAGATGGATATAGAGGGTACAATCAAATTCTCATAGCACCCGAGGATCAGGACAAGACTACCTTTACTTTTCCTTGGGGCACATATGCCTATAAGGTCTTACCATTTGGATTGTGTAATGATCTTGCCATATTTCAATGAGAAGTACTAGGAATATTTTTTGATCTTATTCATTATTGTGTGGAGGTATACATGGATTACTTCACAGTATATGGAAACACTTACCAGGAATCCTTAGATAACTTAGAAAAATTATTTATCAGATGCCAAGAAATGAACCTATCTTTAAGTCATGAAAAATGTAAAATGTTGTTGACTGAAGGAGTGGTTCTAGGACATCATGCTTCATCTGAAGGGATCATCATCATACTTCCACCCCCCAAAAATCAGAAAGAGTGAGAAGCTTTCTTGGACATGACGGATACTATCGGCGGTTTATTGAAAATTTCACAAAGATTGTTGCACCCATGTTTGGATTGTTAATAAAGGATGATGATTTTCTTTAGGCTGAGCAGTGTCAAACTGCCTTTGAAACCCTGAAAGCTAAGTTGTTTGTGGCACCATTTCTTAGGGGGCCAAACTGGGCTCTCCCATTTCACATATCCACTGATGCTTCTGACACCGCAATAGGAGGATTATTAGGGTAGAAAGAAGACCAGCAGTCCTATGCCATTTATTGTGTGAGCAATAACTTGTCCCATGCCGAGTTAAACTACATAGTTACCGAGAAGTAATTCTTGGAAGTAGTTCATGCTATCAATAATTTTCATCACTACATCACAGGTTACGAAGTATTTTTATATACAGATCATTCTGCCATTGGAATTATCATGAATAAACCCATAACTAATGGTCGAGTGACTAGGTGGCTCTAGCTATTGCAAGAATTTAATATCACCATGCTTGACCGACCTGGAAAGGAGAATTTGGTAGCTGATTTTCTTTCAAGAACAAAAAATGAGGATGATGATATTCCTGTAGATGATATTTTCCCAGACGAGAACCTTTTTCCCTTTTTGTAAATACCCCATGGTTTGCAGATTGGAAAACTATCTGGCTACTAGGAATTTACCATCTCATTTGTCACCTAATTAAAGACATAGAATTATTATGCAAAGTGCCAATTACTCTTGGGTTGGCCATGACCTTTTTCGTACAGGTCCTGATTTGATTATTCGTAGATTTTTCTCAGAAGACAAGATACCAGAAATACTACGAAGTTGTCACGATGGACCATGTGGTGGCCATTTTTCTAACAAACGAACAACATATAAGGTGTTACATTTAGGTTACTATTGGCCTAGCATTTTCAAGTATGCTTCCAAGTATGTGAGGATTTGTGACAGCTGTCAAAGGATAGGAAGACCCACATCAGTTAATGAAATTCCCTTGCATGCCCAAGTTATGGCAGAACCTTTCGAGAAATGGGACCTTGACTTTGTAGGACCAATTTCACCCATGTCTTGTAAGAAAAATTATATTTTGGTTTGTACAAGTTATGTCACCAAGTGGGTAGAGGAAAAATCCCTATTTAGGGCTACAGAAAAATTCGTTGTCGAATTCATTTATGAAGACATATTTACCCACTTCAGTGTTCCTCGTGAAATTGTTACAGACCAAGGCATTCAATTCACTTCCAAGCTGATGAGAGAACTAACGGAGAAATATGGCATTAATTCTTCTCCATACCACCCACAAGATAATGGTCAGGTAGAGTCTACTTCTAGAAGCTATCTTAAACAAGACTATTCAATTACATCATCGGGATTGGGCTGATAGGCTTCCAGAGGCTTTGTGGGCATATCGGACCACCTGGAGAAACACCATTGGGAATACCCCTTATGAGCTAGTGTACGGGAAACAAGTACTTCTACCAATATAATTCCAAGTAAGGACCTTTCATATTTCTGCATAATTGGGATTAAACTTAGATGAGGCTTAGAAACAATGGGGCCTACAATTAAATGAGTTGGATGAGATTAGGCAAGATGCTATCCAAAAAACAATATTAGTCCAAAACCATAGGAGCAAGTGGCATGACAAGTTTATTAAGAAGAAACCCTTCCAACCTGGTTATTGGGCTTTGTTGTTTGACTCCCAATTTAAAACCTTCAAAGGAAAAATCACCACTCGGTGGTTGGGTCCTTATGAGGTAGTCACCATGTATGAAAACGGGGTTGTGAAAATCAAAACAATTGACGATGGACAAGTCTCCTTTGTAGTAAATGGACACCAACTCAAACTTTATCACATGCCCATTTCCAAAGAAGATTTTCTACAGGTCATGTCAACTGACAAGGCATTGGCCTTAGTAGATGGGGAAATCCCCCCTTGTTCTTGAATGATGTTTTGAATTTTCAACTGTACATATGTAAATAATTTTGAATTTTTTTGATAGACAATTCTAGAGATTTCTATAGATATTTATTTCACCAGGAGTAGACAATTTCAAGGAAATATAAAAGAAGGATTTTTCTTCAAAGTATTGTTATATTTGAACCTTGTTGTCTTCTAAGCATCAAATGAATAATGAATTGTTGTAATTAGCCATATTTTTGCAAATATTTTCATATTCTTTTTTTCAAGGCATTTTAAATAGCAGTTGCTCTTAAACGTTCACCACTATATAAGAAAGTGATACCGTAACCATCAAGCTTAGAGGTCACTCGTAAAATTTCCCCAAGAACCCTAAGTAAGTGAGTAAAGTATCTTTATTAAAGAGTAACAAGGAGGTCCGATTAGTGGTTAGTCATGGAAACATCACAATAACTTAAAAAAGGAAGAAAGTGAGTTGAGACTAAAGATACCTTTATGTTCTTTCCCAATGGTACCATCCAATACACACTAAAAATACCTGATTATATCATATATTTGGATAAGATAAGTCCGCTTAAGTACCCCTTACATTAGGACAATCACTAAGGAATATATAATCAAAATTCATCCTCTAACATAAATACCATCCCAATTGAAAAAAGAAAGAAAAAATTTGTTTTCAGAGTTGTCCCCCCATCTTCTTGCACAAAGAAATCTTATACTAAAATCTTAAAAGATGGAGGGATAGTCTCTGAGGGTATAAGAGGCTAACCCATCGGGATACTAAACAGGTATGTTGGCAGCGGGTACTAGCCTATGGTATGACTAGGTAAACCCGTCGGAGTACTGAACAGGATTGTTGGCAACAGGGAATTCTACCTAGTGAGGATGATAATCTGAAAAAAAATAAAAATAAGAAATTTAAACTTGTCCTAATGTATGGAATTACTTGTAGACAAAGCCGACATGAAGTATGTATGGTTAAGATAAGTTTAATGAACTCCATAAATTTTCCATTGGGAACTAACTTTGAGACTATCTCGAAACTCTCTCGTTTTTCTCTTCTTAACTATATATAGGATCTTATATCCTATAGGTGGGGCCATATTCTAACCGTCTCGTCAGATCGATCTGTGAAATTTATATCTACACTTAACAAGCTGTAAATCTTCTACTATTGGGAGAATTGATTGGTTTCCTATATTTTTTATTGTGAGGTGTCACAATACTTAGGTGTGGGGGAGGGGTTTCATGAGTTGACAAATGATAACACTGCCTAGAAGAAGTAGAACCTTTGTAAAAAAAAATGTGTATTGTTTCATGATACAGGCTATTATATCAACAGTTATTTTATTTTGAAATGTTAATTCCCTGTGTGTTATAAATTGTTGTACATATCCTTGACAAACCACTTAATTGGTTTTTTTTCTTACAGACTATTCATTACAGAGTTATGATTACATTCCTTATAATATGAAAGATAGAGGAATGGATTGTGTGAGCATGATGGAAAAACAAATAATAATGGAACACTGTTATCCTAGCTCTACTCCTATTCACTGTGACTGTCAAAATCATTTTAAGACTGGAGGTTGTTGATAAAACATCCATTATAGGAGGAATAGATTTCATTTCGCACAGGGGTACCATATGGAGTGCCATATGGAGTGTCATATGAGGTGCCATTTAAAAGACCATATGAGGTTCCTGATGACGCGCCATATGAAGGATCAAACGAGATGTATACACATAGTAAATGTCCACGATTTCAAGTAACCAGGAATCATTTGCATTTATTTGAGTTAGTTAATGGCAATTGAAATTAAATGATACAATTCTTAATAATTTTTATGATCAAATGTCCAAGTCAAAGACTTGGACATTGATCTAACTCTCTCATCATTATGATTTCCTCCCAAAAGATGCCTTCAAATTTGAAATCGGTGCACTCATGTTCACACATGGAAACTCGTGTGTGATGAATGCAATCGTTTCCACCCTGGGTGCATTAGAAAATGGAGGGATATCTCAATTGGTTATCCCATTTATGAAGCACGTTCACCCTCAGCTCAATTGTGTTCACCCTCTTCTTAATCGTGCTCATCCTTGACCTAATTGCACCCATCATTTGTCAAATTCCACCCTCTGTTCATTTCTCCACACTATCACCATGCCCAAATGGTATGATCCATCCTCCTATGCTGACCTCTTTGCCATCCCCGAGTTCGCACAGTGCAGAGAAGTGTTCCTTCGCGCAGGGTGGGGATCGTTCTTGGCTCATTTGCAGGGCCACGATGACGGTGTTTATACGCAATTAACCCTCATATTTGATGGAAAGATGGCACATGTGGGGTCTCTCACCTCTATGGTCTCTGAGGAATCAATTGCCTCAGCCACAAAGATCCCAAGAGTTGGAGACCACTGGTTTAAACACCACCGGTTTCCACGAGCGAGCTATAACAGGGTCTTCAAACCTGAGTTTCAAAATATATCTAGAGCTAAGGGATACTCCAAGGATTGGATTAAAGAGGAGATAATCAAACCTCTCATAGTCATCACCAGAATGATCACATGTGAAGGTAGATATTCTTTTTTTAAATCCTGCCACTTTCGATTATTAGCTCACTTTCAATTCAATAAGCCATTGAATTTTCCCTTTTAATTCTTAAAATGTCTTGATAATATGTCTTCCCAAGCATGGAATAATGTAACCAATCCCCATAACATCCTATTCCACTATGGCCTCATCAAACTACTTGTCTTATCCGAGTTGGAAAAACAGGGGAAAACATGGGATGAGTTCATTAACCAATTTTCAAACCCTCACCTTACAATCAAGACTAGCAAGAAAACATTTGATCTAGGGACTGTTACTCCATCCAAACCGCATTATCCAAAGACTCCAAACCCTCCTTCTCAAGCTATCCCTTTACCGAAACAAAAGTTCAAGAAACTTGTTGATAACCCTGCAGCCACATCGGGCAAGAAGACCAAAAATCCTATTGATAACTCCCCAATGCCTTCAATGTCTACTGATCCTGCACCCAAAAAGATACAAGAGGTAATTCAACAAGACTTCCCTGTAGTCCCTACAAATAGGAGAGGAGCTAATCGATTCAATAGAAGATATTTTTGAAAGAGTACCCAAAATACAAGTGGAAAACCTTATGAAAAACCCCCGACCACTTTGGACCCTATCCAAGTATCCTTTGATCACGAAATCCATCATAAAAGACTTAGGGAAGTGTCTGTAGAAGAATTGGAGCCTCATAGAAAGAAAAAATATGAACCTACTTCTCCTCAAAAACCCCCTGTTACTCCTACCTCACAGATGCCTACCCCAGATCCCAAAACTAATAGAATTTCTACATCTTTCAAGGGATCCAAGCCCTCCTTTGAGATATCTGATCATACTCCAACCATTGAAAAGCTACAATAGGAAAATGTTCAGTTGTTGCAACAATTGGAAGAGAGGAAGACTTTGGACAGGCATCTTCATCATGAAAATGAAATACTACAAGAAAATGTGAATTCCTTCCAATGATTGATTGATCAAATGAACAATACCAATCGCAACCTCAGGGCACAATTGAAACATCATAAGAGGCACAAGATAAACTATTCAAGACAAGAGGGAGAATCTTCTAAAGCTAATCCTTCTCAGCAAGTCTATCCATATGGGGCAATTCATTTTTGTTTGCAGTGGGACCTGCAAAATCTTATGTGTGGGGGTAATGTTGGGCTCATGATTTGGTTAAGTAATGATGCTAATTAAATACTTTTTGACCGGTATTATATGTGTATTTAACTATTTCGAAGAAGTTTTGAAAGATTTTTATACCAAATCATAGCATATACCAGGTACGTATAATTGATGTTTTGTGATGGTTTTAAGCTTAATTTAGTTTGATTTGATGATTACAAGAAACTAATGTGTGATTTTTGTGTCACAGGGAAAAATCGAATGGCATTTTTTCATCCAGTAGCTCGTCTGGCACTCCATCTGGCACTGCATCCAATACTCCATCTGGCACTGCGTCCGACACTCCATCCATCACTAAAACCGTGGGCGAGTTGGAGATTGTTATATCGACGACCTCTACTGCGGAATCGGTGACATGGGTTGTGTTCACGCTCGTGGCTTCCAACTACTGTGCTCTTGACATATTGGATTGAGCTTTTATGCTAAGTGTTGAGTGGCTCGTTTGGTTTCTAGAAGCCACAGGCAGTTAGAACGCATTTAATAGAATTTGTTGTTTTTAGAGGAGGTCAACCCTTCCAGTGGTCAACCTCTATAATTGTAACTGTATAAATACCACAGTAGTGGTCAGAAAAATTAGGAAGGATTGTTAAGACTTGCCAAAAATTGTTAGAATCATTTTTTGTTGTGTAATTTCAACAGACTTGTGCAAAATTGTGTTTTTAATTTAAATGTCAGAATCGTGTTGATTCGGCTTGTGATTCGTTGTTGAGAAGTAACCACGACCTGTTGGGGAGCCCACCAGTGGTCTGGTTGAATAGTTAGATAGTTATTTTGTGCAATTGCCATTTCTTTAATTTTCCTGTATATGTGTTTTTATCATTTTTACATGCTATGTATTTGTTGTTCATAATTTAATTGTTTCAAATTCCTTTTTGCAGGTTGCTTGTAAAGGATAGTTGTTAATATGCTGTGTCTTTTTAATTAATTAGTCAATAGCTTGAAAGATTAGCTACTAACCATGTTGTGTGATTAAATGGTAGATTGAATTTCTGCAGATTGAAGTAGAATAGTTAGAACAAAGTATTGAGTAAAATAGAGTATTGAATTAATGCATAATATAGAGTTTCTTTGGCAAAGTTTTGATGGATGAGTAGTTGCTAATTTTGATTTTAATTCTCATTTTTCTTATTTAGTTTGATCATCAATTTTCATGTCATATGCTGAGATAGAAGTAGAATTTGAATTATATTTTTATGAGTATTTCAATTTTCAATTTGAATTGTTAATAGTAGGGTTAGTTTAGTTTATTTCATGAAATTTCCATTCTCGATCTAGATTGCAATTTTAATTCAAAGTTTGAGTTTCAATTAATTTTTTAGTTATAGGTATCTAATGGTGTGAATTTTCTTACATTAGCATAAGAGTGCATTTGAATTAAATAGAATAATGTTTTCATATCGTTGATGATTAATGCACAAATTGAAAGATCACATGGATTTTCAGGATAGTTGATATTTCTTCTATGATGTTAATTTATCCATAGAAGTTAATATTGGAATTATTCCTCTCGAGCTATCACTAGTTGTTAGATGCCATCATGATGTCATAAGACATCGAAGACATAATCATCATCATTATATTTGAAGTTCTCTTGTTATTGTAGATTAAAGAGTAGTTGTTGATTAATCTTTGAATATTGTCATGATGCTTTAAATTCAATAGGTTAAGGTTTCCTTTTGTAGTTTAGAAGTAATTATGAAGTTTATCTTAAGAATAAATTTCACTTGCTTAATATTTTGATTAGTTACCTGTTGAGTAGTTTTGGTTAAGTTTACTTGCTGCATAAGTTTTCATAGGTTAGTTATTTGATTGCTTATTTTCTTACTTGTTGTTGCTCATTAATTTGAATAGATAGATTAGATTAGTTTGTTGTTGTTATTGTTCATTAAGTTGAATAGATTAAATAGATGTCTTTCTTTTTCTCATTAGATTAATTAAGTTAACTTGTTCATTTTATGGTTTTCATTTACTTCTTTAGGACAATCCATCGATCCATTGTTCAAAATTTACTTAAGGTATATAGTTTAGGTTCCTTGATAGGGTTTGCTCATTGATAGTGTTTTCTTAAGTATATTATCTTTCAGATAGACCACTTCCTTAGTTAGAATATACTACCTCTAGCTCTTCTTCCTTGGAAGATATAGTGCTACAACTCTAAGTTTACTTAGCCCGGGTTGAAAATTTAATTAAGGGTTTTTTAGTGCATATAGAACACCCATAATACATAGATATTTTTGGGAGGTGGTTGGTGTAGATCAATCACAATGGTATGAATGCAAAACAATCTGGGGTATTCCTGGATTCCATTCAGTTAGAACGTCAGACAATGCAATAGTTAAAATATGGATGAGAAAAATCTATTTCTTCTATGGTCCATGTAGTAGTAATGAATGGGATGATTGTGAATTGACATACTGGGTTGATAGATGGGATCATGTTTCACTCCCCATTCATCAACGTATAACTATGGAATTGTCCCAGTTGGTGGAATAACAATCAAGTATTTCAACAGATTATGATCATGTCTCAAATAAGTCTCCAAACACTTGTTGACAACTTCAGTTTGACCATCAGTCTGGGGATGATAGGCTGTGTTGAGATGCAATTGGGTGCCCTGTAGTTTGAACATTGCTTGCCAAAAATTGTTGGTGAAAGTGGGATCTCAATCAAAAACAATAGAATGAGGCATGCTAAGAATCTTGAAGACATGATCCATGAAAAGTTGAGCCACATTGGATGTAGTAAATAGGTGTTGAAGAGCACATAAATGAGCAAACTTGGAAAGACAATCCAGGACCACCATGATGATTGACTTATTTCCTGATTTAGGTAATCCCACAATAAAATACATAGATATGTCCCTCCAAATAGCTGGCAGAATTGGAAGAGGTTGGAGTGTTCCAAGAGGTTTGATTGTTTCGCCCTTGTTGTGTTGACAAACATCACATTCTACCACAAAGTGTGAACGCCCTTTTTCATACCATCCCAGAAAAAATAACGTTTGACCTAGTCATAGGTTTTGGTAAACCCTGAAAACCCAGTTGTGGGTGTAGCATGAAGCTCAGAAAGCACGGTGGATTTAAGTTGTGACTATTTACTTAAATACAAACGACCTTTATAG
Source organism: Picea engelmannii (assembly GCA_009831015.1). Classification (NCBI taxonomy): domain Eukaryota; kingdom Viridiplantae; phylum Streptophyta; class Pinopsida; order Pinales; family Pinaceae; genus Picea; species Picea engelmannii. The sequence continues at coordinate 1,366,032 of ML780764.1, forward strand.
CAAAGCTCATCATTGTGCAAATAGTACCCTCGGGAAACTAGAGAGTTGGCTTGCAATTGTTGGATCAAATGCAAAATTTTAGGATCGTGTAGCCATTCTTGGTGAATAGCTTGGAGCGAATCTGGTACAATGAAGGAGAGGGAGAAAAGGGACCCTTCATCTTCATATTTTCAAGAAAGAGAATCAACAACCACATTGTCTTTGCCTTTCTTGTAAACGATCTCATAATAATATCCAAAGATCTTAGTTACCCATTTTTTTTCTCCGTGGAGGAAGGTCGTTTCTCCATAAAATACTTCAGGATTTGATGACCTATCTCAATTTGGAAGTGTTTCCCCAGGAGATAACGGTGATAGAGATCCACTACATGTAGAATAGCCAACATTTCCTTTTCATAGATTGATTGGCCCAAATGGGATTCTGAAAATTGTTTGCTAGTAAAGGCCAAAGGTCTACCTTCTTGCATAAGGACTCCTCCAATTCCTCTCCCAGAGGCATCACATTTCAGGACAAAGGTCTTTGTGAAATTAGGAAGGGACAAGACCGGAGTAGTACACATAGCTGCCTTCAAAGATTAAAAATCCTGATCATTTACAAGAGTCAAAGCGAAAGAAATATTTTTAAGGAGAACAGTGAGAGGTGCCACAATATTTCCATAATTCTAAACAAACTTGCAATAATAGCCTGTTAAACCCAAAAAACCACGCAAGATTTTGATAGTCTTGGGGCGAGGCCAATCCTTCATTGCCTCAATAATTTTAGGATCCACCTGGACACCAGCCTTGCCAACAATATGACCCAAGTACTCAACTTCTGAGGTGCTGATGCAGGAGCATCTCAAACAAGCCAACGCGGAGATAAAAGACAGCTGGAAAAGCACCCAACACACTTTTTGAAATTTTTTTGGAAACCTTAATGAAACAATTAAATGAAGGCACACTTGTATAATGTAAACAGACCTTGAGCGATCCTCTCTCGTCCTTAGTAGGTAGAAGGAATTTATATTATTTAATGCAAGTAAATAGAGTTTAATGCGTAGATTAGACAGTTTAGAGTGAAAGAGGGAAAACGGGATATAGACACCCTCATTGTATTATTTTATGATAGTGAAGAACATTTCCAAGAGAAGAGCATACAGAGCTAAGAGAAGAGAATTGTAGTTTGAAGATGCCCATGTATAGATATTTGAATTAATAGAAAAGCTTCGATTCAAATTCACGGCGTTGTGTTTGTTTTCTATATACGTATGATGAATGGTATGTTTATGGTGATTTACTTTTTCTTTTATACATTTTCTTTTACGCTATGTATGAATGATTTCATGGTTAAATGTTTGAAATCTGAGAGAGAGAGAGTAAGGGAAATGAGTTTCAGTTGTTTTCCTGTCTGAGTGAGAGTTCCTGCAAGGAGTGCAATTGAATTGTCTGCAAGGAGTGCGTTGACAAGAGTTCATAGTTTTGTCTCTGAAAGCCCAAACAGGATAGATTTTGTTCTCATTTCCTCAAAAGTACAGTTAGGCACAGGAGCCATGCAAAGTGTGCGCAGGCAGAGAGTAATTTCAGGGTTTGTAAGACCTGGAGGACTGTTGAGAGACTATTGCTGCAGGGAGTGCGCAGAGTCGAAGGACTTCAACACTTAGAAGAAGTTGAATAATTTTCCATAAGGAGTGCATGCAGGAGTCTTCTTTAAGACTCGGAGTTGGAGAAATCTCAAGAGGGATAGAGTCTTCGCAGTTGTCGAAGAGAAGCAAAGGAATTTTGTGCCTTGGAGCATTGAGAAGGCATCACAAGTTTGTATCATAGATGGTTAAGTTCCGTGGAAAAACACTTCGTTAAAAGCTGCAGAACTCCTCGAGAAGGAAGAGAAACAGACAGTCCTAATTCTCCTTGGAGAATTCACGAAGTCCCGTGAGCCATCAGATCTCGCAGAGGAGCAAGGAGGTTACGGTGGTTGTTTTCCGCAAGCGAAAGCTCAGGATAAAGAGGGTCGTAGATCTTAACCAACGAGGACCGTTGGATTCACCCATTAGATTCATTTCGGGAATTCATGGGTCAAAGGACCAAAACTTCAACCTTTGGATTCACGAAATTGTGAAGTCTGAAACCTCGACACAATGGAAGATTTCATAGTGGGGGCGAGTACTTGGACATGTGGCGGAGTCCGAGCATTTCGACATTTCGGGGTTTGAGTGGATGAGAGGCAGCCAAGGCTTTGGTTGACCAAGTTCTCGAAACACGAAAGGGAGAATTTCGGAGCTCGGGGTTCAGGACCTTGGAGTTCGAGAAATCGACGTTCACGTCGACAAGGAGTGGAACCCCTTCCATATTAGGATTTCCGAAATCGCGAAATAGTGGCCTAGTCCATTGGCGAATCAGGAATCAGGATTTCGGGGTTCGCGGTATCGAGAGGTTTGGGAATTGAGAGTCTAGGACTCCTGATACCAAAAATACTGAAGTCAACATGGGAGTGTAGTTCAAGAAGAGGTGACAAGTGGCAAGGATCCCACATCAGTTGGAGAGCATGGTTGCAGTGACGTGTGGAAAGGGTTGTGGGACCTGGAGCAGGCGTGAAGGTTCTTTTAGGATTTCGGGACCCGAAAGATCGAGAGAACATAGAACTTGAGATTTGGTATCTCGAGTTCCTAGGTCGCGAAATCATGCTAACCGTTGGATCACAGACAAGCTCCATAACCATTGATTGTTGATTGAGGTGAAACATTTGGTTTCCAGCATTTATCAGGACTCGGCGTATCAAAGTTCAGGGATCCGAAGGCATAGAGTGCTCGACCAAAGGACTCGCGAAATCGCGAGGTCCAATTTCCCGACGCACAGTAAAGGGAAATCTTCAAAGGTTTAACTGTGGGAGTAGATTTCCCGAAAGGGAAATAGAGGAGCCATTCGAAATCTCTTCGGGCCAGAAGAAGAAGAACGATCTTGTTGCATGGACTTCCGACCTGTGGGTTAGAGAAGACTGCATCAGGTTGGAGGCTGCTTCAGTTTTGGTATTAGAGCCCCAAAAAATTTCTTTGCTTTATGTAGTAAGGAAAAGAGGAGTTCTACAATCATGCCACCGAGGAGAAGGGATAGACAAACACCCGATCCACCAGAAGGATGGGAGATGTCAAGAGAAAGGGGAAGGCAAGTGCAGAATCCAGAGGTGGAAAGAGATCTGTATAACATTCGCGCTAGACTTGTGGACGTGGAAATAAAGCAAAGGCACAGAGCTAATGTTGGAGATGTCAGTGAGTCCGAAAGCGAAGATGACGTTGGACATGGAGAAGAAGAAATTGCAGTGGAAGTTGCAGCAAATGAACGCTTGATTCAAGTTGTTGCATGAATGGGTGCTAGAGCAAAAATGGACATTCCAGTTTATGAGGGAAACTTGGATGTAGAAGAGATTCTAGATTGGATTAGAGCTCTGGACACGTATTTTGACTATGAAGATGTCGAAGAGGACAAAAAGGTCAAACATGTTGTCACAAGAATGAAAGGACATGCAACATTGTGGTGGGATGAACTGTAAGATGACAGGCGTTGCCAAGGAAAGCAGAAAATTAAGAGCTGGGATAGGATGATTGCCAAAATGAAAGCGAAATTCATTCCAAGAGATTATCAAATTACTCTTTTTCGAAGGATGCAGAATTTGAGACAGAAGCTGATGTCAGTGAAGGAGTATACTGAAGAATTCTACAGACTAAACATTAGTGCAGGTCATCGGGAGAATGATGATGAGAAGGTTGCTAGATATATGAATGGTCTGAGATACGAAATTCAGGATTAGATGAGCATGATGACCATCCGAATGGTGGAAGATGCTTATCAGATGGCTCTAAAGGCTAAAGAGAAGATGAGTCGAAAGTAGGGTCAAAGAGGCCAAGGAAGAATTCATCCCAGAGGCAAATCAGTTGCCCAGGATAGAAATCAGAAACCTGAGGAAGAGTGGAAGAAACCTCAGACTCGAACTGAGAGAGGTGGAATCTCACAAAAAGGGCAATATGCCAGAAAAAGAGGGCAATATGCTGATTAGAGAGGAGAATATGCTGATAAAAACATTTTTCCTCGTACTAGAGGTAGAGGAAGAGGAAGAGGTGAAGTAATAACATGCTTCACATGTGGAAAAGTCGGACATAAGTCTTATGAATGTCCAGACAAGAAAAAAGAGGAAGGAGAGGCTCACCTTGCCGAAGCACAGAGGTGAAATTTTAAGGCAGAGGATGTTGAAGGTGGAAGATCACTGATGATGCGAAAAGTTCTTTTAACGCCAGAGAAGGAGGTGGAGAGTTCAGTCCAAAGAAACAGACTTTTTCAGACTGCATGCAAAACCGAATGTTGGGCATGCAAAGTTATTGTGGACAGTGGTAGCATAGATAATCTCGTTTCTACAGAGATGGTAGAAAATTTGGAGCTGGAAACAACTGAACATCCAAGCCCATATAGAGTTTCATGGTTACAGAAAGGACATCAGGTAAATGTCACTAAACAATGTTTAGTAGAGTTTAAAATAGGAGGGTATAGGGATGAAATACTCTGTGATGTTATTCCTATGAATGTTTTTCATCTATTGCTGGGTAGACCATGGAAATATGATAGGAATGTGATTCGTGATGGGAGAAAGAACACATACACCCTAGAGAAGAATGGGAGAACTCACATGTTGCTTCCGATCAAAGATAAAGAAATAAAATTGGAGGTGAGCAATGCTGTACTTCTCATGAGTGGGAAGGAACTTCTCACATAGGTTAAGAAGAAGGAGGAACTACAATTCATTGTGGTTAGGAAACCGAAGATTGTCTTAACCCATACGAAGGTAGATGATTTACCGGAAGAGGTTCAGAAACTATTGGAAGAGTTTGATGACATAGTAGTGGATGAACTACCTTGTTCGTTTCCACCGATCAGAAGTGTGAGTCATCACATTGATCTCATACCAGGAGATAGTTTACCAAACAAAGTAGCATACAGATAGACACCGTAGGAGAATGAAGAGGTAAAAAGACAAGTCCAGGATTTGATGGACAAAGGATTGGTCAGAGAAAGCTTGAGTCCGTGTGTTGTTCCGGCAGTACTCAGTCCGAAGAAAGATAGAGGCTGGAGGATTTGTACTGAATCGAGGGAAATCAACAAAATAACCATCAGGTACAGATTTCCATTGCCAAGAATGGATGATCTGATGGATTGCTTGAGTGGGGCAATTTTTTTTTCAAAGATTGACTTGAAGAGCGATTATCATCAGATTCACATGAGAGAAGGAGACAAATGGAAAAAACATTCAAGACTAACGAAGGGCTATATGAATGGATTTTTATGCCATTTGGCTTAATGAATGCACCAAGAACTTTTATGAGGTTGATGAATGAAATCCTGAAGGATTTCATAGGGAAGTTTGTTATCGTATATCTTGATGATATATTGATTTTCAGCAAAACAGAAGCTGAACACTTGAAACATTTGGCTACAGTGATGATCTGGATTTTATGAGCAGAACGAAATGAATACAGATTATTAACAGATTCTTAACAAAACATAATAGAGATACAGTAAAATTGGTTTTCTATTAAATAACGAAATAAGTTGAAACTGTAAAATGCAGCGGAAACAAGCTTGCTGGAATGGTGGCGGCTTATCTCTGATAAGAGATGTGACGACAGCACGCATTCGCAAGAATATGATTACAATGAGTCTTTGAAGGCCTTTTTATAATAAACAGGAATGCCAAAAACCCTAGACATCCAAAAACCTAACCCTAGGAGATGAAGCGCCAAAAGTCATGTGGGCCCTGTTTGGGTAAGTTAGTACATCAACTTCCCAGGGTCGTAACTTTTGCGTATGATCTCTGTTTTAGGCGTTTGATAGCCCATTGGAAAGGTATCTTCAAGGAGATTCATTTAGGGGGCTCAATAATTCCTTTGGCTATCATTGAGGAGCTCGATACCGAAAAACCTTCATTTAGGCCCTCAAAATGGCCCCGGAAGTAAAAACTGCTAAAAATAGTAAATTGCCAAAAATGTCAGAAAACTATTTTGAGCCAGTTGGAAAAGGTGGGTGGCCACCGATATCCATTTGGATCAATCCTCCCTCCTTAGGAAGAAATGGTCTCCATTTCATTGAGGTCCCCCATTAGATGAGATAATTTTTGCTAAATTTGGCCCTGGGTGAGCCACTTGCCTTGGTGCAGGAGTTGCCCTGCTTTGACGACTCGATAAAGTTGGATCCTTTGTTGTCGAGTGCCCTTTATCTATCTGTCCACAATATGATCATTGGATGCCTGTTGCATGAAGTTGGGGTTGAGCTCTATTGGTGTCAGCTGTTCTGCTACTTTTGAGGTGTCCAATAATTGTGGGAAATAAGGGCGAAGGAGATCCACGTTGAACACTGGGTGCAGGCCAAGGAAAGGAGGAATGTTGAGCTCAAAAGCATTATCCCCCACGGCCTTGGTGATAGTGTATGGTCCATAACGGAGTGGGTGAAGCTTTCGATGGGGTCCTGTAAGGCGTTCTTT
>ML780764.1:1372882-1396272 GCA_009831015.1 Picea engelmannii
CATCTATGGGACCCAATGGTTGGAATCCCAACCCCACTTGAAAGGGGATGTGGCCGGTTGAGCTATGCAAGGCTCGGTTGTAGCTATGCTGGACATAGGGAAGGCTCTCATCCCATGTGCGAGGGTTCTTTGAATTATACATGCGAATGATATACACAATCATTCGATTTACAACCTCGGTTTGGCCATCTGTCTGGGGGTGGAAGGCCGTGGATTTGGTGAGCTTGGTGTCCAGCAGTGACCAAAGGCTCGACCAGAATGTGATGAGAAATCGACTATCTCGATCTGAGACAATGGTTTGTGGGATTTCAAAATTTACCCAGACTTGTTCAAAGAATAGCTTGGCAGTGGCCTCTACTGTGATGCTCTTCTTGCAGACAACCAGAATCACCATCTTAGAAAAGCGATCAACAACCACAAAAACACAGTCATTTCCTTTGTTGGTGGATAGGAGGCCCGAGATGTAGTCCATTGAGATGGATTCCCATGGCCTATCAGGAGTAGGAAGAGGGGTGTAGAGGCCCTGTTTCTTAGTGGTCGGCTTGGCAATAACGCAGGCAATGCAAGACCTGAAATACTTTCCGACCTCCTGTCGAAGTTTCGGCCAGTAGAAATGTTTTTGTAGCATCGCCACTGTCTTTTTGATGCCAAAGTGTCTTGCCACCCGATTGTAGTGGACTTCCCAGATCAGCTTCACTCGCTCACTTGATGGAACACAGATATGGATCAGATGACACAACAACCCATCCTGAAGATGGAAATTATCTACAACTGAATTTTCACCCAACATTTGGTAGGTAGTGGCGAAGTCAGGGTCTGTCTCATAGAGTTGGGGCCATCCAGATGTCTCATGGCCGCAAGAGTCTAGAACTGTGGTGAGTGCTGCGACTGGTGGTCTGCTGAGGCAATCAACGACGCGATTGGTGCTTCCTATTTTATACTTGATGTTGAGGTGGAATTGCTGCAAGTATGTGGACCACTTTTGATGGTGGTCATTCTGCAATTTTCCCTATGTTTGCATGAACTGCAGTGGCTTATGATCAGTGTGGATGTCTGTCTCCTTCCCAAGAATGTAATGTCTCCATTGGTGGCATGCTTGCACAATGGAGTACATTTATTTGTCGTAAGTAGGGTACTTATAGACAGTATCTGACAGTGTCTCACTATGGTAGGCCACGGGGTGGTCGTGCTAAGTGAGAATGACACCCACAACATAGTTTGAAGCATCTGTCTCGATCTCAAAGGGATGTTGCAGGTCTAGTAGTAAAATCACTAGGGCTGAGCACAAGCGCTACTTCAAATCATCGAATGCCTGTTGTTGGGACCGTCCCCACGCAAATTTTCCCTTATTACCACCCCTATTTATTTGGCTGAGGGCCCATGCAATATGGGAGAAACCCAACACGAACCTGCGGTAGAAATTAGCAAATCCCAAGAAGCTCCAAAGCTCAATGAGTGTTGTTGGGGCTGGCCAGTCACGGATGACTTGGATCTTGGATGGATCCACATGTATGCCATGTTGATCAATGATGTATTCCAGGTAATGGACCCTATCCATGCCAAAGGATCATTTTTCTAGGTTGGTGTATAGCTTGTGTTGTCACAGGGTGTGCAGAACCTGCTAAATATGCTGCAAGTGTTCAGCCCAAGTCTTGTTGTAAATTAGAATGTCATCCAGATACACCACTACAAAATTATTGGTGAATGGTCGCAGGATATCATCCATCATCCTCATGAAAGTGGCTGGAGCATTTGTCAAACCAAAGGGCATGACCAACCATTCAAAAATCCCTTCCTTTGACTTGAAGGCAGTCTTCCATACATCTGTCTGTTATATCGGGACCTGGTGGTAGCCAGACTTCATATCAATCTTACTGAAGTATTTGGCCCCCGTGAGTTGATCAAGGAGGTCATCGATTCGGGGAATCGGGTACCAGTTTTTTACAGTGATTTTATTCAGAGCCCGATAATCAATACAGAGTTGCCAGGTTCCATCTTTCTTATGTACCAGCACAATTGGGCTCCCGCAACGTGATGAGCTGGGGCGGATGTGCCCCTTGTGGAGCAGTTCTTGGATCTGTCACTTGATCTCCTCATTCTCTATTAAAGACCGATGATAGACTGGCCCATTGGGCAGCGGTGTGTTGGGGGTCAGATCGATGGGGTGCTTGACCTAGCAGTGCAGAGGTACCCCTGTAGGTGAGGAGAATATATCTGAGTATTCTTCCACGACCTTATCTACTTGCTTCTGTTGTGTGGAGAGGTCAGCTGCAGAGACCCTGGATGTGGCTGCGATCTTTCTCTTATTCTGAGAGTGAATCATGAAGAAGACAAACTTCCCCATCTGAGAGATGACCTTCCTGCATTTCTTAGTAGAGATCAAGGAAATAGCACTAGGTGGGACTGCCTCAGGTATCCTGTACAATTTCTTGTTCAAAGTAATAATAACACTATGAGGCCTAGACTCATATATAGCATGATGTTTCCATCAATAAGGTTGGCCCAAAAGAACATCACAAACTTCAAGAGGAGAAACATCACACAATACCTCATCTTTGAAGGGATTGATGTCGTATGATAGTCGACACTGTTGGCTGACGTGGAGATCGCTTCCTTGGCGGAGCCATCCAATGGTGTAGGGTTGTGGGTGCGATGTTGTTGATAGGTCCAACCACTTGATGAACTTTCCTAAGATGAGGTTCTTCTGGCTACTGCTATCAACGATGAAGTGCAGTGGGGTGCCTTTTACCCACATCTGTGAATGGAAGAGGCACTCTCCTTCTTCTGGCTCATCTGGTCAACCAGGCTGGAGCTTGGTGGTAGCAACGGTGGCACTGGGTTCCACATCAATGATCCGTCTTCCCCTTTCTAGTTCTATCTCAGATTCATAATCTGAATCTGATTCAGAGGCTTTCACTTTGGCCACCAACGACTACTTTGAGCGGCAGTCAGCAGTGTTATGCCAAGGGCTCTTATGGAAGTCGCACCACTTCCCGGTATCTTTCTTTGTCTTTTCGGTGTCCTTCTTTGCTTGTGGCTTGTACTAGTTTTCTTGATACTATCTGTATTTTCTCTATCCTTTGTTCGGTGGGTTGGGGCCACCTTTTCCTGGATTTTGTTGTGAGGGGTTCCCAGGCCCAAATTGCGGCGTCTTTTGTTTGAGCTTCTGCTCGATTTTGACGGCATATCGGTAGGCCACGCCCAAGGATGAGATGTCCATAAATTCCATTTCGGTTTGGATGTATCTATGCAGAGCACCACGATACTTGAGCACTAGATGTTGCTCTGAATCTTTGATACCCAACTTGGTGTGAAATGTATGGAAGATATTTGTGAAATCTGGCACTGCTTGGTCTCTTTCTTGCCGCAGTGTGGTCCATTTGGTATATAGGTCGTCATAACTTTCGACAGGGTAGTATTTTTCCTTAATAGAATCCCTAAAGGATTCCCAGGTGGTCGTGACTGAAAATAATGAGGTTTCCTCTGTTTCCTTTTGCTCACAGAAAGTTTCCCACCAATCTTTGACATGGGGAACAACTTTGAGGAGCGCAAAAGTAATCTTTTCTCTATTCGAAAATTTATGAATAGAAAAATACCCTTCTAGTAGATTCAACCACTTGTATACAACATCTGCGTCTATCTAACCTTCAAATATAAGAATATCAAATTTTATTTGTACCTTGAAGGGGGTGGCGCCTCAGTTTGAAGAAGATGCTTCGCGTGTTGGTAGTCACCGAAGGATTTGCGTGAAACTGTCCATCATCTTGTTCCTTTGTTGTGTGAGGGCTTCCTCAATCAATAGTTTGAAAGGATCTCCTGTCCCATAATTTTTATTTTCCCTTGCCATGGGAGGTCGCTTGGGCGTGCGAGAGATTCTGTCCTCAAGAGAAACAAGCTAGAGACCCAATTCTTTGTACTTCGACCTCGTTGGGGACATGCATTAAGATGACAAGGAGCAGACCGCTCTAATACCACCGATCCATATTTTATGAGTAGAATGAAATGAATACATATTATTAACAGGTGCTTAACACAAAATAACAGAGATACAGTAAAATTGGTTTTCTATTAAATAATGAAATAAGCTGAAACTGTAAAATGCAGCGGAAACAAGCTTGCTGGAATGGTGGCAGCTTATCTTTGAGAAGAGATGTGACGGAAGCGCGCATTCATAAGAAGATGATTAAAATGAGGCTCTGAAGGCCTTTTTACAATAAACAAGAATGCCAAAAACCCTAGACATCCAAAAACCTAACCCTAGGAGATGAAGCGCCAAAAATCATGTGGGCCCTGTTTGGGTAAGTTAGTCTATCAACTTCCCGGGGTCGTAACTTTTGCATACGATCTCCGTTTTAGGCGTGTGATATCCCGTTGGAAAGGTATTGTCAAGGAGATTAATTTAGGGGGATAAATCATTCTTTAGCTATCATTGAGGATCTAGATACCGAAAAACCTTCATTTAGGCCCTCAAAATGGCCCCGAAAGTAAAAACTGCTAAAAATAGTAAATTGCCAAAAATATCAGAAAACTATTTTGAGCCAGTTGGAAAAGGTGGGTGGCCACTGATATCCATATAGATCAAGTGATGAAGAGGCTACAACAAGATAAGTTGCTCATAAACATGAAAAATTCCTCATTCATGAAGACAGAGCTCATTTATTTGGGTTTTTTTATTTCTACAGATAAGTTGAGGATGGATCTAGATAAGGTGGAGGTAATTAAGAATTGGCCATCACCAAAGAATATCTTTGAAGTTCAAATTTTTCATGGATTGGCTAGTTTCTAATGAAAATTCATTAGGAATTTAGTGGAATTAGTGCACCGATGATGGAAATAGTGAAGAAGAGATGAAAATATTTTCACTGGACAGAAGAAGCCGAGAAGAGTTTTAATTTGTTGAAGAGGAAGATCACAGAACAACCAATTCTAGTGTTGCCTGATTTCCAAAAGACATTTCAAGTGAAATGCGATGCAAGTGGATTTGCAATAGGGGCAGTCTTGAGTCAAGAAGACAGGCCAATAGCATATTTTAGTGAGAAGCTTAATGAAGCGAAAGTGAAATACTCCACGTATGACAAGGAGTTTTATGCTATTATTCAGGCATTGAAGAAATGGAGACACTATTTGATTCCCAAGGATTTTGTTTTATACAACGATAATCATGCATTGCAGTTTGTGACTCAATAGGAAAAGTTGAATCAGAGACACGTTAAATGGGTTGAATATATGCAAAATTTCACTTTTGTGATTAAACATATTTTTGGTACTGTTAACAAAGTTGTTGATGCTTTGAGCAGGAAGTGTTTGCTATTGTAGGAGTTCAAAGTCAAATCATTGGGTTTTGATGATCTCAGGAACATGTATAGAGATGATCCAGATTTCAAAGAGGCGTATGAAGCAACTGAGAATCCAATTCTCAGGGATAGAAGCCAGTGGGCCGAATACATGATCCAGGATGAATTTTTATTCAGGGGCAATTAGATTTGTATTCCAAAATGCTCCATGAGGGAGAATTTGTTGAAGGAGAAACATAGTGGAGGATTGGTCGGACACTTCAGTCATGACAAGACATTCGTGAAATTGAACGAGTCATACTTTTGGCCAGGAATGAGAGCAAAAGTCAAAATATTTGTAGACAGATGTAGAATTTTTCATCATTCGAAAGGAAAGAGGCAAAATGCATGATTTTATCAACCATTTCCCATACCTGAGAGGCCGTGGGATGTAATCAGCATGGACATCATATTGGGGTTGCCGAGAACACAAAGAGGGTTCGACTCAATCTTTATGGTGGTGGATAGATTTTCCAATATGGCACATTTTATACCATGTCAGAAAACCAGTGACGCAACTCACATTGCGAACCTGTTTTTCAAAGAATTCATTCGACTTCACGGCTTACCAAGGAGCATAGTTTCAGATCGAGACATGAAGTTCGTAGGACACTTCTGGAGAACCTTATGGAAGAAGCTGGGAACAAACTTTTCATTTATTTCATCTTATCATCCTCAGATGGATGGACAAACAGAAGTGGTGAACAGAAGTCTGGGAGACTTACTGAGGAGCTTGGTGATAGAACACCATAGCCAGTGGGACAACATATTACCACAGGCGGAGTTTTCTTATAATGACTTAGTAAATAGAAGCACAGGATAGATTCCATTTAATATTGTCTATGGCATGCAGCCAAGAGGAATTTATGAGTTGAGGGATTCAGAAAAGAATGCAACTAGGAGTTCTAGTGCGGAAGATTTCGCAGAGGCGATGAAGGAACTTCACAGCCAGGTGAAGGAACGATTGCAGAGTTCAAGCCAAGAATATAAGCACAGGGCAGATCAATGTAGGAGAGAGCTTCAGTTTGAATTTGGAAATTTGATCCTTGCACATTTGAGAAAGGAAAGGTTCCTGAGGGGAACATATAATAAACTCAAGATGAAGAAAATCGGGCCATGCAAGGTCTTGAATAAATTCGGGGCAAATGATTATGAAATTGAATTACCCGATGGGATCAGAATTTCTCCGATATTCAATATCTCAGATTTGTACCCTTATAAAGTTGAGGAATCAGGAGCAAGTAGTGAACAACTAGAGGTTCAGTGGCGAAAGCAGATGCTAGTTGCAGAAAAGTCGTAGATGGAGTGCATACTGGATAAAAGGGTCAGCAAGAGGACCAGAAGAAAATAATACTTTGAGTATTTGGTCAAATGGAAGGGCCATCCAGTTGAATATGCCAGCTGGGAGAATGAAGCAGATATCCAGAATAATGGACAGACCGTGCGTGAGCTCATGGACAGGAGCCCATGAAAATTTTCAAGCGAGGGAGTATGATGCAGGAGCATCTCAAGCGAGCCAGCACGGAGATAAAAGACAACTGGAAAAGCACCCAACGCACTTTTTGAAAATGTTTTGGAAACCTTAATGAAAAAATTAAATGAAGGCAGACTTGTATAATGTGAATGGACCTTGAGCGATCCCCTCTCATCCTTAGTAGGTAGAAGGCATTTATATTAGTTAATGAAAGTAAATAGAGTTTAATGCATAGATTAGACAGTTTAGAGTGAAAGAGGGAAAACAGGATATAGACACCCTCATTGTATTATTGTATGATAGTGAAGAACATTTCCAAGAGAAGATCATACATAGCTGAGAGTACAGAATTGTAGTTTGAAAACGCCCATGTATAGATATTTGAATTAATAGAAAAGCTTCGATTCAAATTCATGGCGTTGTGTTTGTTTTCTGTATATGTATGTTGAATGGTATGTTTATGGTCATTTACTCTTTCTGTTATACATTTGATTTTACGCTATGTATGAATGATTTCATGGTTAAATGTATGAAATTTGAGAGAGAGAGAGTAAGGGAAATGAGTTTCAGTTGTTTTTCTGTCTGAGTGAGAGTTCCTGCAAGGAGTGTAGTTGAATTGTCCGCAAGGAGTGCGTTGACAAGAGTTCAGAGTTTTGTCTATGAAAGCCCAGACATGATAGCTTTTGTTCTCATTTCCTCAGAAGTGCAGTTAGGCACAGGAGTTGTGCAAAGTTTGTGTAGGCCGAGAGTAATTTCAGGGTTTGTAAGACCTGGAGGACTGTTGAAAGACTGTTGCTACAGAGAGTGCGCAGAGTCGAAGGACTTCAACACTTTGAAGAAATTGAATAATTTTCCACAAGGAGTGCGTGCAGGAGTATTCTTTAAGACTTGGAGTTGGAGAAAGCTCAGGAGGGATAGAGTCTTTGCATTTATCGAAGAGCAGCACAAGAATTTTGTGCCTTGGAGCATTGAGAAGGCATCGCAAGTTTTTATCGCAGGCGATTAAGTTCCATGGAAAGACACTTCGTTAAAAGCTGCAGAAGTCCTCGAGAAGGAAGGGAAATGAACGGTCGTAATTCTCCTTGGAGAATTCATGAAGTCCCGTGAGCCGTCAGATCTCACAGAGGAGCAAGGAGGTTACAGTGGTCATTTTCTGCAAGCGGAAGCTCAGGAGAAAGAGGGCTGTAGATCTGAACCAACGAGGACCATTGGATTCACCCATTAGATTCATTTCGGGAATTCATCGGTCAAAGGACCGAAACTTCAGCCTTTGGATTCATGAAATTGCGAAGTCTGAAACCCTGACACAGTGGAAGATTTCGTAGTGGGGGATAGTACTTGGAAACATGGTGGAGTCCGAGCGTTTCAGCATTTTTGGGTTTGAGTGGATGAGTGGAATCCAAGGCTTTGGTTGACCAAGTTCCCGAAACATGAAAGGGATAATTTCAGAGCTCAAGGTTCAGGACCTCGGAGTTAGGGAAATCGACGTTCATGTCGACAAGCAACATAACCCCTTCCATATTATGATTTCTGAAATGGTGAAATAGTGGCCTAGTCCATCGACGAATCAAGAATCGGGATTTCGGGGTTCATGTTATCGAGAGGTTTGGGAATTGAGAGTCCAGGACTCCTGATACCAAAAAGACCTAAGTCAACACGGGTGTGTAGTTCAAAAAGAGGTGACAAGTGGCAAGGATCCCACGTCAACTAGAGAGCGTGGTTGCAGTGATGTGTGGAAAGGGTTGTGGGACCCAGAGCAAGCGTGAAGGTTATTTCAGGATTTCGAGACCTGAAAGATCAAGAGAGCATAGAACTTGAGCTTTGGTATCTCGAGTTCCTAGGTCGTGAAATCATGCTAACCATTGGATCACGGACAAGCTACAGAACCGTTGATTGCTAATTGAGGTGGAACATTTGGTTTCCAGCATTTATCAGGACTCGGCATATCAGAGCTTGAGGATTCGAAGGCACAAAGTGCTCAACCAAAGGACTCACGAAATCTCGAGGTTCGATTTCCCTATGCACAGTAAAGGGAAATCTTCGAAGATTTAACTGTGGGAGTAGATTTCCCGAAAGGGAAATAGAGGAGCCATTCTAAATCTCTTTGGGATGGAAGAAGAAGAACTATCCTGTTGCATGGACTTCCGACCTGCGGGTTAGAGAAGACTGCGTCAGGTTAGAGGATGCATCAGGTGCCAAAGGCACATTTAAAGCATTTGAGGAAAATTTGGTGCTAAGAGAGTAGGTGCAGAACTTGATCCACATGGGCTAGATGGGATTGCCAAGTTTTACTATAGATGAGAATATCATCAAAGAAAACTAAGAAAAAATGATGGAGAAAAGGATGGAAGACATGATTCATGAGGCTTTGGAAGGTGGAGGGGGCATTACATAGGCCAAAGGGCATGACCAAGAACTCATAGTGATCCTCATGAGCTCGAAAGGAAGTCTTGGGGATGTCAGCTTCTTGCATACGTATTTAGTAGTAGCCAGAACACAGATCAAGTTTAGTGAAATACTGGGAAACACTCATCTCATCCTAGAGATCATCAATGAAAGGAATGGGAAACTTGTTCTTGATGGTGAGTTTATTGAGGGCATGAAAGTCAGGAGACATGCGCCAAGTACCTTATTTCTTGAGTACCATTACTACAGGATAATAATAAGGGATGGTGTTGGGATGGATAACACCCGCTTGGAACAATTCCTGCACGATTTTCTCAATTTCATTATTTTGGGCAAAGGGATGATGATAAGGGAGAACATTGGGAGGAAGACTGCCAGGACCAAGGGGTATGGAATGATCATGAACACCATGAGAAAGAGGAATTCCCTAAGGAGTGGAAAAAACAGCTTGATGTGTGGAGAGGATAGCTTGGAGGTCAAGATGCACAAAGGGTGTCTCAACTTCTTGAATAGAATGGAGTTAAGAAATGATACCGGAGTGACCTTTCTTGAGGAGATTTTCCATGCAATGGGAACTAATGATCTCAAGAGAACCAATTGTGAGACCTTGGAATTGATACATTTGTCTCTGCTATTGGAATTGCATGGTTAATTCCTTAAAATCCATAAGAATGGGACCCAAAGTGTATAACCATTCAACACCTAGAACAATGTCACAACCTCCCATGTCAATGGGAAACATATGAGATTTTAGTTGGTAATGTCCAATTTGAAGACGAACATTTTCACAACACCCACCACATTTCATGGACCCACCATTGGCTATCATGATTTGAAAATTATTGACAGCACAAATATAACAATTGGTTTCCTCGGCAATGCAACGATGAATAAAATTGTGGGTGTTACCACTGTCAACAAGGATGATGACCCCCCTATGCTTAATATAACTAATGAGCTTGAGGGTTTGTGGAGCAGAGAAGCTAGTGAGGGCATGAAAGGAAATGAGTGGGTCAACTTCAGGTGGGTCAACAGGCTCCTAGGTAGCACCGGGAAGGGAGAGCTCTTCAACAAGGGGAACTATCACATCATCTTCAGGAACATATTCTGAAATGACCATAAAAAAAAAATTATTCCTTACACTTGTGCCAAAGAAAATATTTTTCATCATAATGGTAGCAAAGACCCTTTAGTTTTCGTTCAAATATTTCATCCCTAGTTAATTTATGGACCTTGAGGGGAGTGACAGGGGGGTTATTATTAGTGGGTCAAGGTCGAGGAACAAAAGAGGTTTTTTTGTTCTAGGAAAAAACAACTTGTTGGGCCTCTTTAGCATGTTTAGTAGATTCCAACCAAGTCTAAGGGTGGGCCATGAGAACCTGGGATCGAATTTCATCCTTTAAGCCACTGATAAAGCATTCACGGAAGAATGCATCTGACATGCCCTCAGTTCGAAAGGCCAAATGCTCAAAATAAGTTATAAAGTCTTCCATTATTTCTGTTTGTTTCAACTTGGTCAAACAACCAAGATAGTGGGTATTAATGTCAAAGAGATCATAGGGTTCTACAACAAACTAGGTCCAAGAAATATACCCCTGACGTGAATTTTTACGCCATTTCCACCATTTCCATTGTTCAGGATCTAGATAGAGGACAACGTAATGAAAATTTTCCAACTCATCAGTAATACCATGCAGAGAAAAATAACTCTCCATTTGAGTGACCCAACCCGTAGGATTGGAGCCATCAAATTTATTGACCTCAATGTGGGGAAGACAGGGGTCACGTTGAAAGGAGTTGGATTGAAAATGTAGATAATTAGAGGAATCAACAACATTGAGTTGTTCCAAGGAGGAAGGACCCTGAGTGCGGTTCAACAATTGGTTGACAACAGGTTGTAGGGTGTTAAATTGGTTCATGAATTTGGCTTCCATGGTGTCAAATTTGTGCTCAACTTGGGTCTTGAATTTTGCAAGGCAAAAATTGGTAGAGCCAATATCAGATTGCGCCTGTTGGATGGAGTCATGGGCTTGATTGATGGAAGCTTGTAGGTATTGATTGCGAGTGGTGGACATTGGGAGAGGGGGAGTGCATGTAAGGAAAAATGGGTGGGTGGGACCATAAAAAAGGAATTATAAGTGATAGGTACCATGAGGATAAGGGAGAAAAGGGAAATATAATGGAATAGGTAGAAAAATAGGGAAACTGGGGAGGGGTTAGGTCCACTGAAAAAAAAGAGGATTAAAAATGAAAGGTATGACTACGATCAGGGAGAAAATGGGAATCCAATGGGATAGGTCCCAAATAAGTTTGTTGGCGGGACCACTATACTCAGGGTTTTTTTTAATTAATTAATTTTTTTTTACTGTTGTGGAGTTATACTCCATCATGAATAATACTGCAGTGACGAAATGCCCAAATGCTTAAAGGAATAAATGTGTAGTAATTTTGCAACCAGAATGTAGGAGGCATAGTTGTGCAACAATAGGTCTTGTTTGTTCTATTTATGTTTCCTTCCCAAGTGTTAGGGTATTCAAGGGTTCTATAGACAAAGGCTTTCCCTATGCTATATCTCTTTGATATATGTACGGGGTCCAAAAATAGTACTCGACCCAATATCTCAGGGTACCAACTAAGGAGGCTAGATCGTTCTCTTAGTTGTACTACCCGACTACCCAGCTACTAGAGAGTATCTTCCCAAGTGTTTTTCTCGATGGCACTATAGAAGTCAGGAGATCGATTGGTTTATCTATGGAGGGCTTCAAGAAATCTAGGATGATCCGTATACAGGTGTTGTCTGATGTGCTACCACTCGAAGGGGTATCAACAGGGGTTACAAGGGTGGACAACATATGTGCACTTAAATACCACTTGTATTTCCTATGTGTATTACTCCCCGAACGTGGGTTTATGTGCATAACAATAGATCTTTGTAGATTTAAGATGCCATAATACATATCTACCCTGAAAAAGAATTAACCCAGGATTTCATGCCGAGGAAAGTCCTCCGATACCACTTGTGAGGTACCAGGTCTATTATATTAGCAGAAACGAGAAATAATGCAGAGAATAACACCTATATAGAAATAGAATATGGAAATATTGTAGAGATAACAATGGAACAACAAAATATATGGAACCACAACACCAAAATTATACCTTTATTGATTGGAAACAATGTTCACTTGCCTCTTCGAGGGGGAAACCTCCAACAGAGAAGAGCTCTATTACAATAATTCTCCAAGACAAAACTTCTCATACCCTCTACTCCTATTTATACTAAATATGTCTATTCAAAAGACCAATCTAGAGGAAGATCCTTCTAGAAGCGGAAGCTTCTATTAGGTCTTCTTACATTTGACTTATTCCTCCTTATTGCTAGGACTTATTAATATTGACCTTTATTACATGGAAATATATTATTCTACCCACTTGAGGGGTTACATTGGTTAGGTCCCTAACATATACAGGATGAAAAGAAGACCATGCAATGACTTGATAAATATTCTCTTTTACCCTGGTATAGAGACATCATTTATTTTTTACAACACCTATAATTCCCACAAGAGTTGGAAAAATACAAAACTAGGTCTCTTAAATTAAAGGTTGTAAAATACTACATTTTAAATTGGAATTTATATTGGAAAGACCTTGTTGGTATTTTGCCGAAGTGTATGGATGAAGACGAGTCAAAATAGGTTGTAACTGATATTCATAAAGGAGTGTGTGTAGGGTACCAACATTGGAAAGCTACAACCCTCAAAGTTCTAAGGGCTAGATACTACTGGCCCACAATTTTTTCTGATGTGTTTTCCATGGTCATAACATGCAAAGAGTGTCGAAAATTTGTTGGAAAGCAAAAATTGCTCTCAATGCCCCTGAAGCCAATTATTGCAAATGTCCCATTTCAATAATGGGGATTAGATTTCATTGGGGAGATAAACCCAACCTCGACTAAACATCACAAGTGGATCCTTACTTCCACTGATTACTTTACAAAGTGGATTGAATCTATTCCTACTAGGAATTCCATTGACAAAGTGATCATGAAATTTCTAGAAACAAACATCTTTTCCATATTTGGATGCCCTAGGAAGCTAGTAACAGAAAATGCTCAGGAATTCAAGTCTAAGGCCATGATTGATTTATGTGGGAATTACAACATTATCATGACAGATTGTACACCATATTACCCACAGGGGAATGGGTTGGCAGAGTCATCAAATAAAACCCTCATCAGGATTATTAAAAAACTATTGTCTGAAAACAAAAATTCATGGGATTCCAAATTGAAGTATTCCTTATGGGATGAAAATATCAACACCAAAAGGTCACTGGGTACCTCTCCATTTCAGCTAGTCTATGGGGTGGATGTTGTTTTTCCAACCCAACTCGGTCTACCAATGTTGAAATTTTTACAAGAATATGTGGAGGAGCATAATGACATTCAAAGGAGGATTTTTCATATTAATGAAGTCCAATAGAGAAGAGAAATGTTAAATGAGAAAACTGAGGCTTATCAGAGCAAGGTCAAGGCAACCTTTGACAAGAAAACCAAAAAATATGTTTTTCAAGCATGTGACCTGGTTTTGATATGGGATGCTAGGATGGAGGACAATCCCAATCATGGTAAGTTTTATAACCTTTGGTTTGGCCCCTTCAAGGTATCCAAGGTTCTAAATAAAAATACCTTTATATTGCAAAATCTGGATGACACTGAGATCTTTGGAAGCCTAGTCAATGGGCACTTCCTAAAGCATTATTTTACTTGATGAACCAGAGGTGGTTCACTTTGTACATAGTTGTTTTGATTTTCAGTATGATTAAGTAGTTTAGCATCAATAAAAGACTCCATAGCCCAATAAAGGAGATGGGGTATAGTTGCAGATTTGGTTTTTATTTGAAATAAGATAGATGTCAATGCTGGTAAAGGGAATTAAGTGGTTGGTGTTAGGGTGGCATAAATGAAGAATTAAGGCACACAGGTATGTTGTTCTTAGAACCTCACAAGGAAGTGCTACCCCCAGTTGGATATGATGTTATATCCTAGGAATGCACCTCTTACTTTTACTTATCAAACCATCTCATTCATCTATCAACCTAGCTCTTAGTTAGTTTTTCTTCTTCATTGTGTGATAAGTCATTTTGTTTTTAGTCATTCCTTCTTTGCTTATGTTAGTTGTTTTTCTCTTTATAAGGTTGAATCGGGTCTTGATTTAAGTTTGAATAAGTCTTATCACCATGGTTTATATCACTAATGAATCACAAAGAGATAACCTAATCCTACAAGTGTAAAACTGTTGATTGCAAAATTCCATCATTCTTGCAATCAACAAACATACTCTATTTTTATAGTGTTTTATGAATTAAACATATTTCAAAATTTTAATAAAGCGTGTTGGCACCCAAATCACGTTGACATGTTCATGTTTCCCTGGAAATCATGTGCATTATTTCCATGTACAATTTTCATTGTAGGTTTTGAGTGAACCCTAAGCAATGCATATCCTCGACCACCATTGTCAACAGAGGCAGCTAGGGCACGATGATACCACCACGAGAGCATTGAAAGCTACACAAGTCAAAGCTAAAGGGGATCAAGTTGTTCGAGGCCATACCATATATTAGGGACATTTTTATCAGGGGCAAGTGGTTCAATTTCATATGTGCATTCAATGGACATCACACATAAATTGTGTTGATCTTTGCACATAACTTCGATGGATTCCAGAAACAAATTGAGGATATAACCATCCACATAACATAACATTTCATTGTTGGAGCATGTGCCCTCCTTATCAGTGGCGAGAGGTGGTTTAAGAAAGGGAAAATACTGGTTGAAGTGTGCAACCAATTCCTGGTAGCAGAACATCAGAACCTTGATTGGAGCCAGGGCATCCTGATCCATTGGTTGAGAGAAGAATGGAGGGGCATCCTGTCAGCAATACAGAGGTACATCACTAGAGAATGTATTTTTTCAATTTTCCATTGCTATCATCTTAGATTTCCCATGCATTTAAACGTTGAAAAAGAGATGAAAATCCCATTATAATTTCTCAAAATCCTAACCAAGATGTCCAAATGAGTCTAGAACTATCCAGAAACTGCTCAAAAAATCCTTTACCATCAGGGGTTCATAAAAATATTGGTTCTTTTTTCTCTCGATGAATTGGGAATGTCTTGGATAGAATTTCTAGAATCTTTAGGGTTACAGGAAGAAGTGTCAGACACTCAGCAACCAGAAGAGCAGGAAATTGAAGAACAATCAGAAGAGAAGGAGGTTGAAGTTCCCCAGGAAACTAGGGTTTCCACAAAATATGGGAGTTCATAAAAAGAAACCCATTATGCCAATGAAAATATCTTACCTGCAAAAAGAAGAACCATATCAGAAAAAGAAAGATCCATCACTCTAGAAAAGCAAGAAATGCCTCAAAGGTAATTGAGGTCATCAAGAGTGAAACAAAGGGGCAAAGAAAGTGGTAAATTTTATGTAATAAATTATGTCAGAAAGGGTGAAAATAGGCCTTCCCAACATTCCAACCACCTCCTGAACCTCTTGAGGTCAAACCTATTCCCACTATTATGCAGGTAGAAAAAACTCCTAAATTGAAATCAATCAAACAATAGAGGAAGAAACAAGCTATCCCTGAAGTAGTTGCATCTGAATTTGTTTCATTCGACATACAGATTGAAGAGCCTCCTCAAGAAAAATAGGGAAGAAATGAAAAGGGGAAATAGGTCCCAGAAATGCCAAACAAACCAAATCAGAGGACCATTCTAACCAACCAGTTGAGGATAAACTCTGAGGCTTTGTTCGATCCATCCCTCAAGGAGAATAAGACTATTGTGATTTAATATCAAGACATTGATGAATACCCCTATGAGTTTACCAACATGGAGGAAATGGCCATCCACACCTTGAAATAAATTCCAGTAGGCAAGACCAGTAAGAAGTGATATAAGGGACATACCTCAGGTGTTGATTTGGAAGAAGAGTTCACTACTGGTCCAAACCCGGAGAAATATTTTGTGGACACTAGTCCAGACCCTGGGCAAGATTTTAAAGGAACTGGTCCATAAACAGAGCATTTCCCAAAGAAGGTTTTAGAAGAGACTAAAAAGTGGCAAAGGGGAAAATGTTGATGGTACATAAACCTGTGAATGACATCATTGATGAAAAACCTAAGAATAATCCCAGGTGTGAGATGATACCAAGGAAATATAAGCTATCCATGGATCTCAATAGGCCAATTTTTGAGGAAGAGAATGGACTCAAAAATGGCAGTAGAGTAAAGGCAGAGATCAAGCCTAAAATTTAAGGTGACAGGGACATGAATGACAATAATCAGTAGGTTCAAGCCCTCAAACAATATAATGACAATATGAGAGAGCATATTCAAGAGATGTAACAACAAAATCAAGCTCTTGAGATGCAACATTCAAAACTATAGAAGAAATATCAAAAGTCGTAGAAAAAAAACCAAAAGACCTGGTTGTTCCTAAAGGAGATAATCTAATGTATGTAGTTGTCAACAAGCAAAATAATTCAAATCCTGTGAGAGCTTGGTCTACGAGTGTTAAAGGTTCTTCTCCATTTATTGGCATACATGTGGATCCATGCAAGGTCATTAACTAGTTCCATCTTTTGAAGAATTTTGTTATGCAACTCCTTCACTTTAGTTATCTGCAATGACTCTAGTCATAGTGATAGAATCTTTTTGGTTTAGTAAGAGATATTACTGCCAGTGGTAATAAAGGTTTATTTTTGATAAAAATAATGTTTTGATTCTGTCTAAGTAATGAGGCCAGGAAAGGGGAGTTATCCATATAAAATATCACTTAAACTCTACTTCATTTAGTTTAAAGAAGTGTTCATTAATTGTTATCATAGCTAAATGATGAAGTTGATATCTACAAGACTGAATGTAATGTTGAACTTAACTCTAGAATTTAGATCTGAGATAGGAATTTAAATCTTGTTGGTGGATAAATAGATGAATATGTGAATGTAAATGGGTTCATCATTTTTGGTTGCATCAAGCTATCAAGATATAGACTAGGCTTATGAAGTGTAAAGATCTACAAAGTTTTCTACTCTGTGGATATAATTTCTAGTGAACAAACTATCTTTTTCTCAATCTTGCTTGTCTTTTCTTCTTATTTGGATGCATGTTAAATGTACTTCAAAGAAAATATTCTTTCTCTTTCAGCTAATGTGTTTACAACATGTTGATAAGTGTATTCCAATGTTCTTTTAGGTTTAATGTAATGTGTTAGATCTAATGTTTCTAGCTGCAAGTGACAAATTATATGCTTGTCAATGTTTTTGTTCTACTTTTATATCTTGTATCTGCTACAACAAAATAAATGTCACTGGATAAGGGAAACATTGTAGTGAATATTGTTGAATTGTCCAACTAGGTCCATTCCCTTGAAATTTATCCATCAATTGACCATCAAAATAAACCAAAATTATAAAAAACCAATCATTCCAACAACTAAGGTGGCCTAGCTATGCGCTTAACACTCGGGTGTAGACCATAAGACCAATAGGCCCCATTCACTGCTCACTGTGCGGGGTTAGTGGATGAAATTTTTGATGGGTGTATAGGAAATTCCATGACATTTCAAGAGAGTTCTGACAAATATTCTATAAATGGAAATGGCGAATGATGACAATGAGATGTGCACGAGGAATGATGATGAAAAAATGGACGATCTTAAAGATTATGTGGGGACATCAGACATCCTTGAGTATTGACACCCTCCCATACCATCAAGGCATGTGTCTAGTCTAACCATGTCAAATTTCGACGCATACAAGAACTATTTGAATAAATTTCAATGTTGGCAACATTCACTGCTCACTGTATGGGATCAGTGCAGGATGACATTTGCGATGGGTGTACTGAAAGTTCCATGACATTTCAGGAGAGTTCTGACAAATATTCTATAGATGGAAATGACGAATGATGACAATGAGACGTCCATTATGAACATTTATGCAAACATGGACAATCTCAAGGCTTATGTGGGAACATCAAAAATCCTTAAGTACTGAAACCCTCCCATACCATCAAGGCATTTGTCTAGTCTAACCATGTCAAATTTCGATGCATACATGAACATATTTAAGAAATTTCAACATTGGTCCCATTCATTGCTCATTGTGCGAGGTCAATGGATGACATTTGTGATGGGCGTATTGGAAGTTCCATGACATTTCAAGACAGTTCCAACAAAGATTCTATAGAAGGGAATGACGAATGATGAAAATGAGGCCTACATGATGAACATTGATGAAAATGTGGACGATATCAAATATTATGTGGGGACATTAGACATCCTTCAGTCTTGAAACCCTCCCATACCATCAAGGCACGTGTCTAGTCTGATAGTGTCAAATTTCGACGCATACAGGAACATATTGAAGAAATTGCAATGATGGTCCCATTCACTGCTCACTATGTGGAGTGAGTGGATGACATTTGTGATGGGTGTATTAGATGTTCCATGACATTTCAAGATAGTTCCAACAAATATTCTACAGATGGAAATGACAAATGATGACAATGAGACATCCATTATGAATGCTGATGCAAACATGGATGATCTCAATGATTATGTGGGGACATCAGACATCCTTGAGTCTTGAAACCCTTCCATACCTTCAAGGCATGTTTCTAGTCTAACCATGTCAAATTTCGATGCATACAGGCACAGATTGAAGAAATTTCAATGTTGGCCCCATTCACTATTCACTATGCAGGGTTGGTGGTAGACATTTGTGATGGGTGTATTGGAAGTTCCATGAAATTTCAAGAGATTTCTGACAAATATTCTATATAGGGAAATGAAAAATGATAACAATTGATGGGTGTTATACATGCACTAAAAACACACTAAAAAACCTCAATTAAATTGTCAACCCGGGGTAAGTAAACTTAGAGTTGTAGAAAAATATATGCCAAAGGTAGAAGAGTTGGTAAGAGTATAGTCTGACTAAGGAAGGTAGCTATCTAAGTCTAATCTACTCAAGAAAATCTATCTAATGAGAAAACCCTACTAAGCAACTTTAAACTAGGTAACCTAAGTACTTTTGGGCCAAGGATCGATGGATAGTCCTAAGAAAACAAGTAAAAACCCTACTTGAAGCAAACTAGTTTAGCAGTAAGCAATAATAAAAAGCCACTACTAAGCCTAACAATAAGAAAATGACAAAAGAAAACTACTTTAACTTTCCAACCTATATTCAATGAGTAACTACCCTATTAAAGCAAGTAAATAAACAAGCAAGCAAAGACAACTAACTAACATATTAAAGCAAGTAAACAAGCAAGCAAAGACAACTAACTAACCTATTAAAGCAAGTAGACAAGTAATTATTTTAAGATAACTTCTACTGCAAGTAATCAAATTAAAGCTTCTCATTGAACAACTATCTAGCCTAAGAGGCAAGTGGACTAGATTCTTAATTCAAAACTATTTCTAATTCATGAAAAGGAAATCTATTTAACTGAAAGCAAGAAAAACTAAAAACTAGTCTTGAACCTATAATAAGAAAGCTACTATATAATCTATCAAAGCAAAGACTATATACCCTACAACAGCAATAAAACTATCTTCTAAACTATGAAAGAAAGAAACTATATCTTCTAATCTACAAAAATAAGAAACTATCTTTTAATCTATGAGAAAACTCAAGTGAGTGTCTTCGGTGTCTTATAATATCTCGATGGTACTGGACAATAAAAGATAACTCAAGTGGTATAATCTCAACACTGATCTCAATAGAAAAGTGAAAGGTATGGATTAAACAATCCAATGTGAATTTAGCCATGACAAAAGAAATCACCAATTACCCTGCATATTCATTTATTAACCATCAACAATATAACGAGATCATCATTGTACTTCTATACTATGTAAGCAAAACTAGATTCAACCATTAACTAAGAAATATAATTGCAATTTAACTTTAGGAAATAAATTACATAAATGAAACTATGGTACATCTATTCTAACAATTCAAAGTTCAAACTACAATAAGAAACCGCTTGAGACCATAAATTAAACTATGATATTAAAAAGTAAACTATCAAATGTATTGGCCAACAACTAAGTAAGAAAAATCTATATAAAACTGAAATAAGAAATCTATCATTAAAAACTGAAATTAACTCTATCCATCCATCAAATCCTTGTCAAAGAAAACCCAAATTAAAACTTTGTTCTATTCTATTTAAAGCTTTGTTTTAAACTTGATTCTAAAATCATAAATAAAAACCATAATCTAATATCTAATTGCACATGGGGTTAGTCTAGGGATTTGCAAATCTGTTCCTAATATACAAGACCAATACATGCTAACACAATCCATCATTCTAACCTGCAAAAGAGAATCAAAACAATTAAACTACAACAAACTAATTAACATAATAAAAATGCATGTACAGAAAATAAAGAGAACAACTAAGCTATAAAATGCATAAACAAACTAAAGAACAGTTACCAGACTACTGGTGGCCCCCCCAGCAAGTCATGGTCACTTTCTAAAAGCACACCACAAACTCAGCAATTCGAATTCACCATGAAAACTCAAAAACGCAGTTCTTATATAATATGGCAATGTAAAATAGCAAAACAGAGTAAAATTATTTTTTGTCTATTAAATTGATACTTCTAATGCTTAACAATCATCTGACCACCTCGGTGGTATTTATAATGTTTACAGACCAAGTGGTCGACCACAGGAGGGTTGAACCACTTATAAATTCAGCAATTTTCATTAAATGATGCCCTAACTGATAAAACAGAGTGAGCCAATAATCGCCCTCTTGAACAACTAAACCTGAGTTGTTGGAAGCTCAATAGATGGTGGGGGCAAGCATAAACAAAACCCACATTCCCGATTATCCCATCATTGGCCGCCAATACCATAAATGTCAAGTCGCCCTCTGTTTTTGTGCAATACGTAGTACTGGACACAGTGCCAGACTGGGTACCAGAACGAGTGCTGGAAGGAGTGTTAGATCAAGTGTCGGAGTTAGAAACGTGGTGTGTTTTCACCCTGTAACACCAAAAAACATGAATCAGATCCTTGGAAGCGTAAAAATATGATGAATTATATTCAATACAATCATTAAACATGAATTATATGTACCTAGTGTCGATCATACCGTTTTATCATAAAATTCTTCAAAAAGATCCTTCAAAATCTGAAAAACACATATATATGTTTGGCAAAAGTGTACAATAACCATCATAAAAGTGATCATATCTCGGGCCCAACATTACCCCCACACTTACGATTTTCCAAGTCCCACTGCAAACAAAAATATGTTACCCCTTGTGACTAGGCTTGTTGAGGAGGATCAGCTTTGAAAGATTCTCCTTCTTGCTGTGAAGACTTTTCCTTGTGCCTCTTATGTTGCTTTAGCTATGCTCTGAGGCTGTGGTTAGATTTGGTCATCTCATCGACCAACCGTTGAAGGGAGTTCACTTTTATTTGAAGGACTGCATTTTCATGATGAAGGTGTGTATCTATTGTCTTCCTCTCTTCCAATTGTTGGAGAAGATGATGGTTTTGTTTTTGTATCTTATCTATAGTTGGGGCAAAATTGGTGATCTCCAAGGAAGGTTTATATCCTTTGAGGGATGTGGACAATCTATCAGTTTTAGGATCTAGAGTAGGCATGGGTGAAGTAGGAGTGATGGGGGATTGGTAAGGAGAGGTAGGCTCTGATTTTGTCTTCCTTAGTGGCTCTAATCCATCTGCAAAAACTTCCCTGGGTATCTTTTGAGGGCTCTCAAGATCGGAGGACACTTGTATAGGGTCTTAAGTAGGCATGGGTTTTGCATAAGGTTTGGTTCTTGTACTCCAGGTATTCTTTCAAAAGGGTCTTTTACCAAATCGATTGGCTCCCCTCCTATTTGTGGGAATAATGGGAAAGTCTTGTTGAATTACTTCTTGAGGCTTCTTAGGTATAAGATCAAGAGAGAGTGAAGGCATTGGGGATTTAACAATAGGCTTCTTTTGGTCTTTGTTCTTGGTCTTTTTACCCGATGAAGAAGTAGGGATATCAACAAGCTTTTTGTATTGTTTCGGAAAAGAGAGGGTTTGTTCAAGGGAGTTTGGAATTCTTGGAGAGCGAGGCTTGGATGGAGAGATTATAGCATCCTGCTCTGGCGCACTTACAAAACTTATTCTTTGAGGACACTTGCTCGCAAGTGATCTGGACTTTTCTGCTATTAATACATTTGTGATTGATTATGATGCGTTCTGATAGACGACATGATGCTTTACTACTTGATGTAGACAGGTGCTGCTGACTCAGTTTCATTGAGTGTGCAGGGATTCGGACCTTGAGGATGCAGAGGCATCGTTGGAACCCCCTTGGACTCCGGACTGAGTCAGGGAGTGGGCTATTTGGGTTGATTCATTTACGGTGATATTGCTTTGTTTTGATGATATGATATTGATTTTATGATATGTTGTTGATGTTCTGACACGATGGTTGATGATGTAGGCTAACGATAGCTTGTCGTCCAGACTCACATATGGAGTAAAGGGGCCACACATGATTTCCAGAGAGGTTGAGGGAGAGGTGTGGACAACAGCCCTTCCACAGCCTACTAGCACTCACGTCGTGGCTCGAACTATAGGTTAACGATTACCTAGTTCGAGAGGATCCACGATGCTGTGAGGGCAGACTGCGACAGTTGCTCACGATGATTCTAAGGGGCACGCAATAAGGCAGGGGCCTTATTCCTTAGAGCCCTTAGTCTCCCACAAGTTCACCTGGCAGAGTGTTGACTCCAGGGGTTATAGATGTCTACCAAACAGTCAAGTCGGTGAGTGGCACCCTTGGAGGATGTGGTGCATCCTGAAGGGCACGTCGTGCAAAAGAAACACAAGTGGGCGAGTGGCACCCTTGAATCACATGGTGCATCCTGAAGGGCACGTCGCGCCACAGAGGAAAATGAGGCGAGTGGCACCCTTGGAGCACGTAGTGCGTCCTGAAGGGCACGTCACATTGATGATGATGATGAGACAACCTAGATGACCCTGAGACCTTAACGCCTGATGAAATTCTTAAAACGACTCCCCTAATTAATTGTCGCCCAGTTCAAATCTAAACCTAATTTTAAAAACATCTCTAAGATAAAACTTTGAT
>ML780764.1:1405550-1505014 GCA_009831015.1 Picea engelmannii
AAATGGCATTAATGTTAGATATTCCTTTGCAAACACAAGAAACCCTTATGAAGTATATAGGAGGTTTACCTGCACATATTAGAAACATTGTTTTCATGTTTGGACCCACTAACCTTGATGAGGTTTCTGTTCAAGCTACGTATTTTGAAGCAGGGAAAGCAAGTGTGTCAGGGGAATCATCATCTTCGAGGAAAGAGGACAAGAGGAAAAGGCATGGCAATGGAAAGAATGCTAATGCAGTGACAAAGAAGGAAGGAAAGCCCTCTTGTAAGCATTGCAAGAAAGAGGGACATGATGAGGACAGATGTTGGCAGTTGCATCCTGAGAAGAGGCCAAAGTGGTTCAAAGAAAAGAAGGGAACGCAAACAGTAGCAACAACATCAAAACCCACAGACTTGGGATCGGATTCAAGTGATGAGTCCAAGATTTCATTGGTTGGTATGACAGATAAGAATGGTGAAGAGATTGATTGTAGAAGCAACTTGTTTCATATAAGGGTAATCATGCAACACACTAAGATAGACACATTAATCGACAATGGATCTCAATCTAATCTAATCTTAGAAGAATTGGTTAAGAAATTGGGATTAAAAACACAAACTCATCATAAGCCTTACACACTTAAATGGATAAGCAATCATCATCAAATGCACATAACTAAACAGTGCACAATCAAATTTGCAATTTCATCTAAGTATGTGGACGAAGTAACTTTTGATGTTGTGTCATTAAGAGAATGTGGAATGATCTTAGGTAGTCCATACTTGTATGATCATAAGGCAATCTTCTACAGGACAAAGAATCAATATCAATTCACTAAAGCAGGTCATGATTATGTGGTTCATGCTCATCGTGTTAAAGAAAATAAAACACTTCAAACAATGGAACAATTAACGAACGCAGTGCAGGCATGCAATAAGCCAGTAATTGTTTCAAATGAAGTAATTGATCTTAAGCAAAAACAAGATATGGTTGTTGAATGGAAAATCAATCATAAGTTGCTTCAAGATAAGCTCATGTCGTGCAGATATTTCAAGTATATCAGCTCATTTGTAGTTGTCTTTTTGATGCTGTCATTAGAAATGTTTTCTACATGGATGATAGTGGCTTCAGTAAGATGTAACGAGGTTCAAATGGCTAACAATATGCTGTCAGTTGTCATGATTGTGTTACAATTGATCTTGATGAGACAGGTGCACAGGACAGAGTTCAAAGACAGAGAGAAAGTTGGGTGGCCTATCCCGAGCTTGTTGACTGGTCAGTAACCTTTTGGGGACCAAAATGTCTTATTCTGGGGAGGTGTGATCCGAAATCGGATCCAGAAGCCTGATAGGGCTTGAAAAATGCTCAAAAATGAAAGTTCTCAGAATCCGATGAAACCAACGCCATTGCGTCCGTCTTGTCTTCCCGATTTTGATGATATATTTACTTTTTCAAACGAGCTCCGTATGCAGAAGTTACCGCGTTCTGATCAGAAGCCCAAATAGGTAAAAAGTCAAAGGTCAACTGGTCAAAAAGTCAACGTTGATGACATCAGCATGATGACTGTGCAGGAGATGATGTGGCACTCTCTGGATGATGGTGATTGGGCAGGTTCGCTGACAAGGTAGACATGTGGCAGGCAACTGGACCAGTCAATAACTGACAAGTGGCATTAATTAGGCAAATGGGGAGATGCCACATGGCCCAGTCATGGGAAGCCACGTGGCACCCAGTCATCAATTGAAGTGGCATGTTAAAAAATTTGTTTTGGGATCCATGGGATTTGAACCCATGACCACCACCAAACCCAACACCTTAAGAAATGGTCTTTGCCAATACACCAAATTATTTCTTATGTTGTAAAACCCACATTATAACATATATTGCAAAGTATTGTATGGAGAGGGGCCAGCGCTTAGCCCTTTGGGCTAGCTCTTGGCCATATGAACCCATATGACCCTATCAAGGGGGCGCAGGCTAGGCAAGAGGGGGCTTATGCCCAAATCTAACTATAAAGTGGGTTTTATAACCAATTTTTGGGTTTTAATGGTAATTAAGCCTATTTTTAATGGTTTTTGGGAGTTATTGGGTAGTTTTGGAGCCTAATTTTTAGGAGGAAGTTGGGGATGAGCAACCAAATTTCCCAGCTATATAACCAAGGCATGTTTGAGGCCATATTAGGGGCATTCAAAGAATAATTATGTTGAGGAGAAGCCAAGCCAAAGCCAGTTTGAGGCAGAGAAGCTTTTGAGGAGGAGACGTTGTCCGATCATTTATGGGATCTCCGGACGTCCGTTTTGCGTGCCATTTTCTTTGCATGGTTCTAGAGATTTGGAAGAACATGAAAATATCAGACTTGTAGCCATTTGGCATTGCAGCGATGTAATTTTGAGCTTTTGAGCAGAAATAAAGAAGCCTCCCCCACAGAGAAAAGGCCCGGAGACGTAGGCAAAGTTGTGTCGAACTCCGTTATCAATCTGCGTGTTATGGTTCGCTGTTTATTATTTCATTTCAGATCTGAAAATGTATATATGGATGTCATAATTCCTCTTCTTTCCTCATTCTTTCACTAAGTTTCTCATATGGTTAATTAATGCATGCAAAATTAAAACTCAACCATAAGTCATTAAAAGATCCGGCGGATCACTACCTCATAAGGACCCAACCAATGGGTGGTAAGTTTTCCTTTGAAGGTTTTGAATCAGGAATCAAACAATAGGGCCCAATCACCAGGATGAAAGTGCTTCTTATTAATAAACTTGTCGTGCCACTTGCTCCTCTGGTTTTGGACTAATATCGTCCGTTGGATGGAATCTTTCCTGATTTCATCCAATTCATTCAATTGTAGGGCTCATTGCTTATGAGCCTCATCCAAGTTCAATCCTAATTATGCAGCAATATGAAAGGTCCTTACTTGGAATTCTATTGGTAAAAGTACTTGTTTCCCGTACACTAGCTCATAAGGGATATGCCCAGTGGTGTTTCTCCAGGTGGTCCGGTATGCCCACAAAGCCTCTGGGAGCCTATTAGCCCAATCCCAGTGATGTAAATAAACAGTCTTGGTCAAGATGGCTTCCAGAACTTTGTTTGTGGATTCTACCTGACCATTGGCTTGCGGGTGGTATGGAGAAGATTTACAATGTTTAATCCCATATTTCTCTGTTATCTCTTTCATCAGCTTGGAAGTGAATTGAGTGCCTTGGTCGGTAACAATATCATGAGGGGCACTAAAGAGGGTAAAGATGTATTCATAGATGAATTCGACAACATAATTCTCTGTAGCCCGGAGTAGGGCTTTTTTCTCTACCCATTTGGTGACATAGTCTGTACAAACCAAAATATAGTTCTTCCTACGAGACATGGGTGAAATTGGTCCTACAAAGTCGAGGGCCCATTTTTCAAAGGGTTATATCATAACTTGGGCATGCAAAGGCATTTTTTCAGATGATGTAGGTCTTCCTATCCTTTGGAAACTATCACAACTTCTCACATATTTGGCAGCATCTTTGAAAATTCTAGGTCAATAGTAACTCGAATGTAACACCTTATATGTTGTACGTTTGTTAGAAAAGTGGCCACCACATGGTCCATCATGACACTTCATAGTATTTCAAGCACCTCTTCCTCTCGGACACATCTACGAATAATCAAATCAGGACCTATGAGAAAAATATCATGACCAACCCAAGAGTAATTAGAACTCTGTGTAATAATTTTACCCTTTTCATGAGGTGACAAATGAGACGGTAACTTCCTAGTAGCTAGATAGTTTTCCATATCCGCAAACCATGGGGTATTGACAGAAAGGGAAAAGAGATGCTCGTCTAGGAAACTATCATCTACAGGGATATCATCATCCTCATTTTTTATTCAGGAAAGAAAATCAACTACTACATTATCCTTTCCAGGTCGGTCAAGCACAGTAATATTAAATTCTTGCAATAAAAAGAGCCACCTAGTCACTCGGTCGTTAGTTATAGGTTTATTCATGAGGAATCTA
This sequence comes from Picea engelmannii, assembly GCA_009831015.1. NCBI lineage: Eukaryota > Viridiplantae > Streptophyta > Pinopsida > Pinales > Pinaceae > Picea > Picea engelmannii. Next base: position 1,409,533 of record ML780764.1, read on the forward strand.
ATGGCGGAATGATTGGTGTGTACAAATACTTCATAACCTATAATTTAATGATGAAACTTGTTAATAGCATGAACAATTGCCAAGAATTCATTCTCGATAACTATGTAATTTAACTCGACAGGGGACAAGTTCTTGCTTATGAAAAAAATGACATAGGAATGTTAGTCCTCTTTTTTCCCTAATACCTCTCCTATTGCATTGTCAGAGGCATTAGTGGATATATGAAATGGGAGAGTCCAATTGGGCCCTCTAATAACTGGTGCCACAGACAACTTAGCTTTCAGGGTTTCAAAGGCAATTTGACACTACTCAGTCCAAACAAAATCAACATCTTTTATCAGTAATCCAAACATAGGTGCAACAATCTTTGTAAAATTTTCAATAAATCGTCGGTAATATTCAGCATGTCTAAGAAAGATTCTCACCTCTTTCTGAGTCTTGGGGGGTGGAAGTCTAACAATGACCTCAATCTTTGTAGGATCGACTTTTATCCCTTCAGATGAAACATGATGTCCTAGAACCACTCCTTCAGTTAACAACGCTTTTCATTTTTCATGACATAGAGATAGGTTCATTTCCTGGCATCTGATGAGGACTTTTTGTAAGTTGTCTAAGGCTTCCTGGTAAGTTTTTCCATAGACTGTGAAGTCATCCATGTAGACCTCCACACAATCATGAATAAGATCGAAAAATATCCCTAATATTGCTCGTTGAAAAGTGGCAGGAGAATCACACAATCTAAATGGTAAGACCCTATAGGCATAGGTTCCCCAAGGACAAGTTAAGGTAGTCTTTTCCTAGTCCTCGGGTGCTATAAGAATCTGATTGTGCCCATTGTACCCATCTAGAAAGGAGAAATACTTCTTTCCAGACAAGGTATCTAGAACTTGGTCAATGAAAGGCAGAGGAAAGTAGTCTTTCAAAGTGGCCTTGTTGAGTTCCCAGAAATCAACACAGATTCTCCATTTCCTAGTCACTTTCTTTGGAACCACTACAAGTGGGGATACACACTTATTGTCGGAGATGGGATAGATAAATCTGACATTTAACAACTTTTAGATTTCCTCCTTGACTATATCTTTAAGTGTTGGGTTCATCCTTCTCTGGGGTTGCCTAACAGGTGTTACTTCCCCCTGGGTATATATATGATGGAGGCATGTGTCGGGGTGTATACCCTTCATGTCATTGTATTCCCATTCAAATGATCTTGATTGTTTTTTAAGGATATCTACTAACTGTTTATGTTGGTCTGCATCTAGCCCAGAGTTTATATGTAAAAATTTCCCTGGACTAATCTCGTAGGGCATAGTATAAGACATGGCAGACTCATTAATCTTGAAAATAAAATATGTCGAAGAAAATGTGGATGGTTTTAATTGTTCTTGAAATTATTCCCCAAACATATACTCAAATTTGGGAAAATACTATGGAAAATCCACACATGTGATAGCAGAAATGAACTGGTTTAGCACATTTTTTGTTGTGTTCTCCTGAAGTGCCCATGCATGGTCACTTGGCAATATGGATTGTTCCCAGTATTTGTTCTCGTATGGACATTCAAGCCACCATAGGTTCTCCATAATAGGTTGAGATGGAGGGTAAATTGTGAGCTTCTGGATAGAGAGACCATTCGAGATGGTCATCTCTCCTTCTCTACAACCAATAAATGCATTGGTTGTGGCTAACCAAGGTCTTCCCAAAATAACGAGATGGCCTTTGGTAGGATCCTTTGAATGAATGACAATGAAATCTATTGGGTACTCCCATGAGGCTAAAGTAACCATGACATCATCTAAAATCCATTCAGGTATAACCCTAGTCTTATCTGCTAATTCCAAAATGGTTGGGGTAGGCCGAAGAAGAGATTGTAATTGTAATTGGTCCAAGGTAGTAGCGGTCATAACATTGATGGATGCTCCTAGGTCTATGAGAGTATTTCCAATGGAGACCTCATTAATGGTTATGGTCACTATGGGGTTTCCTACATTCCCATATTTTTCTAGCTTTTCTTGCTCTGATATGTACTCAGAGAGTCCTCCTACCAAATGTACTGTAGGAGGGTCCTTTTGCTTCCTACCTGGCTTCTTAATACACAATTATTTGACTACCTTACTATAGATTGGAATGTCTTTAATGGCTTGAAGCAGGGGAATCTTGACACAAATATTTTTCAATTCATTCAAAATGTCAAATTTCGATCAGGTGGTAGGTTTCTCGATTACCAATCGGTCTGGATAAGGAGGGACCTTCATAATTTGTGAAATTTCATTTTGGGGAAGCTTGGGTTCTTGATTCTTTGAGATAATAACATCTTCCCACCTAGTGTCATCCGTGGGTTGTTTGGTGGTTTATTCTTCCTCCTCTTCTTGGATGACTATTGAAGGTCTCTGCCTCTCCAGAAATTTTCTCGATCTTAGTTGAATTTCCTGTAATGGAACATGAGTAATAACATATGTTGGGAAGCCCTGAATCTCAACATTGTGAAGAGGTTGAGGGGGCTTATTATTAGGATTCAACACTGGTTGTGCTGGTAATAGTGTCAGTCTTGGGGAGATTTCATTTTGATATTGTAGTGGTTGTTGTTGTGGAATAGGAGGTAAAGGTGGTGGAACAAAACTTGGCAAAAGTTGTGGAGTGTTCAGTGGAAACTGAGGATAAGGATGGTTGGACATAGGGATAGGTGGAGCTTGAGGGTTTCCTTGGTTATGTCCTCCTCTCCATCCTTGAAAGAAAGGATTTTGGTACGGAGTAGACCATTTTTTCCAACTTGATGGGTTCCACTGTTGTTGTTGATAATAGGGTGGAACTTGAGATTGTAGATCTAGGCATGTGGGCTAGTTCCTAGGCTGCCATGGCCTCCTAGGTGCATAAGAAGACTACCCAGGATCTCCACTCCTATATATGGCTAATAAACTGAGAAATGATGGACATTTTTTAGTCACATGGTCTTCTGTACAGAAGCCACAAACTAAAATGTTATCTAATGGGCATTCCCTTGAGGAATGCTTCCTACTGCATCTTGGGCAATATATGCTCATTGTTGCATTCTGCTCCTCCTGTTTCTTTTTTATTTTAAGGGTGTCCAACTAGGAACCTATTGTGCTTAAGATGTTTTTCTTGAAGTTCTCTAAGAGTTTCCTTATCTCTTCTCTCGTGATACCACCTGAACCGATTGGTTTTAAGTTTCTATTATAAGGGTCTTGAACATTCTTTCATGTTTTGGCTCTACTCCTTGAGTAATTTTTACACATTTCACATATTTCAACAAAAGGTTTATGAGATATGTCACCTGATGCCATTAGGTTAAGCATTTCTAGATGTTCTTCTGAAATTCCCTTAAGGAAAATAGCCCTAATTGCATCCTCTAGGAGGTCATGGTATTTTGACTTCTGGAAGATGTAACCAAATATTTCCATATAATCTTCGAGGGTCTCGTCTTCTAATTGTTGTATTTTAAAGATGTCATTACGAGACTCTTTGGTCTTGTAGTAGTCTTGGTATTTCTTAAGAAATATGTCTTTCATGGCTTCCCAAGACCTAATACTAGATTCTCCCAGCCCCATGAACCATCTTAGTGTAGAGTCTTTGAGGGTAGCAGGAAAGAGTTTTAGTTTCTGGGCATCTTGTATGTAGTTATAGCTCCTACACAAGATGTTGAATTCAAATAGGAAGGTGTCTAGATATTCACTATTATTACCATAAAAGATAGGCAGTGCTGAGAGAGGAATATTATTCATGTTCACATTTGGAGTGGTGTCCAAAATCGGAAATCCGAAAGTAGTTTCGGTTTGGTTTCCAGTTTCTTCTTCCTCCCCTTTTCTTACATTGTTATGTTCTTCCTGATTATCCATATTGGTTTGGTTTCCAAAAAGAGAGTACCTAGGTGGTTTTATCTTTGAAGAGAACAAAGTTTCTCTTTGATGGAAAGGTATTCCTACTAATTGGATGTCTGGGACTCTACTCGAGCCGGTTGAGATTATTGATGCTAACGTTTCTGTGTCAGTTTGAGAGATAATCACATTGGTTGTACTACCAAACAAAAGATTCACCTGTTCAGGGTCTATGATCTCTTCAAAATTATGATTTCCTGGTGGTGGTGTAAAATCAAAGGTTGTATTGTTTAGTTTTGTGGAAGACTCAAGTGGTCTTACCTCCTATCCTAGTATGATTGATGCTTCAATTTCTTGTTCTATAGTGCTCCCTATCTTAGTCTTCTCAGAGACTATTTTATCTCTTTGGGTTGAGCTAGCTCCTATTTTTTGGTATCGGTTTGCGGATTTTATAAGTGGAACGTTCCTTCCCCCAAAAAGGTCGGAAGGAACCTCAATTGAAAGGTCTGATTTAGATTTAATGTATCTACCTTGTGGGTCTCTAGGCCTATTCATGAAAGAAAGCAAAAACAAAAGAAAAATCTACCATTTTGTTTCTAGGTCTATTCATGAAAGAAAGAAAAAAACTACCATTGGGTTTGGGAGAACCTGCTATAGCAGATGCATAGGTTCTTACCTCTTGTCTTAAAGATCCCCCGCCACCAAGCTAATGCTAAGGTCTAAGAATGATCTATTTCCTAACTACTTCTTACCTTGAGACAACTCCCCGACAATGACACCAAAAATTATGGGTGTTATATATGCACTAAAAACACACTAAAAACCCTCAATTAAATTGTCAACCCAGGGTAAGTAAACTTAGAGTTGTAGAAAAATATATGCCAAAGGTAGACATTCAGGTAGGAGTATGGTCTGACTAAGGAAGGTAGCTATCTAAGGCTAATCTACTCAAGCAAATCTATCTAATGAGAAAACCCTACTAAGCAACTTTAAACTAGGTAACCTAAGTACTTTTGGGCCAAGGATAGATGGATAGTCCTAAGAAAACAAGTAAAAACCTTACTTGAAGAAAACTAGTTCAATAATAAGCAATAAGAAAAATCAACTACTAAGCCTAACAATAAGCAAATGAAAAAAGAAAACTACTTTAACTTGCCAACCTATATTCAATGAGTAACTACCCTATGAAAGCAAGTAAATAAACAAGCAAGCAAAGACAATTAACTAACCTATTAAAGCAAGTAGACAACCAACTATTTTAAGATAACTTCTATTGCAAGTAATCAAATTAAAACTTCTCATTGAACAACTATCTAGCCTAGGAGGCAAGTGGACTAGATTCTTAATTCAAAACTATTTCTAATTCATGAAAAGGAAATCTATTTAACTGAAAGCAAGAAAAACTAACAACTAGTCTTGAACCTATAATAAGCAAGCTACTATCTAATCTATCAAAGCAAAGACTATCTACCCTACAACAACATTAAAACTATCTTCTAAACTATGAAAGCAAGAAACTATATCTTCTAATCTACAAAAACAAGAAACTGTCTTTTAATCTATGAGAAAACTCAAATATAATGCTGGTGGTTGTGTGAGTGTCTTCGGTGTCTTATAATATCTCTATGGCACTTGTCAAAAAAAGATAACTCAAGTGGTATAATCTCAACACCGATCTCAATAACAAAGTGAAAGGTATGGATTAAACAATCCAATGAGAATTCATCCATGACAAAAGAAATCGTCAATTACCCTGCGTATTCATTTATTAACCATCAACAATATAACGAGATCATCATTGTACTTCTATACTATGTAAGCAAAACTAGATTCAAACATTAAATAAGATATATAATTGCAATTTAACTCTAGGAAAGAAATTACATAAATGAAACTATGCTACATCTATTCTAACAATTCAAAGTTCAAACTACAATAAGAAACTGCTTAAGAACAGAAATTAAACTATGATATTAAAAAGTAAACTATCAAACGTATTAGCCAATAACTAAGTAAGCAAGATCTATATAAAACTGAAATAAGAAATCTATCATTAAAAACTAAAATTAACTCCATCCATCCATCAAATCCTTGTCAAAGAAAACCCAAATTAAAACTATGTTCTATTCTATTTAAAACTCTGTTTTAAACTTGATTCTAAAATCATAAATACAAAACATAATCTAATATCTAATTTTGCATGGGGTTAGTCTAGGGATTTGCAAATCCGTTCCTAATCTACAAGATCAATACATGCTAACACAATCCATCATTCTAACCTGCAAAAGAGAATCAAAACAATTAAACCACAACAAGCTAATTAACACAATAAAAATGCATGTATAGAAAATAAAGAGAACAACTAAGCTATAAAATGCATAAACAAACTAAAGAACAGTTACCAGACTACTGGTGGGCCCCCCAACAATTCGTGGCCACTTTCTAAAATCACACCACGAACTCAACAATTCGAATTCACCATGAAAACTCAAAAAGGCAGTTCTTATATAATTTGGCAATGTAAAATAGAAAAACTGAGTAAAATCATTTTTTTGTCTATCAAACTGATACTTCTAATGCTTAAAAATCATCTAACCACTTCGATGGTATTTATTATGTTTACAGACCAAGTGGTTGACCACAGGAGGGTCGAACCACTTCTAAATTCAACAATTTTCATTAAATGATGCCCTAATTGATAAAACGGAGCGATCCAATAATCGCCCTCTTGAACAACTAAAACTGAGTTTTCGGAAGCTCAGTAGCTGGAGGGGGCAAGCATAAAAAAAACCCACATTCCCGATTCTCCTATCACTGGCTACCAATACCATAACCGCCAAGTCGCCCTTTGTTTTTATGCAATACGCAGTATTGGATGCAGTGTCAGATCGAGTACCGGAACGAGTGCTGGAAGGAGTGCCGGATCAAGTGCCAGAATTCAGAAACATGGTGTGTTTTCTCCCTGTAACACCAAAAAACATGAATCAGATACTTGGAAGCATAAAAACATGTTGAATTATATTCAATACAATCATTAAACATGAATTATACATACCTAGTGTCGATCATACCATTTTATCATAAAATTCTTCAAAAAGTTCCTTCAAAATGTGAAAAACACATATATACATTCGGCAAAAGTGTATAATAACCATCATAAAAGTGATCATATATCGGGCCCAACAACAATGGGACATTCATTATGAACATTGATGCAAACAAGGATGATCTCAAATATTATCTAGGGAAATCATACATCCTTAAGTCTTGAAACCCTCCCATATCGTCAAGGCATTTGTCTAGTCTAACCATGTCAAATTTCGATGCATACAGGCACAGATTGAAGAAATTTCAACGCCATTCACTGCTCACTGTGTGAGGTCAATGGATGACATTTGTGATGGGTGTATTGGAAGTTCCATGACATTTCAAGAGAGTTACAACAAATATTCTTAATCCCTAGACCCCAAATTCATAAATCCCCTAATCCCCAAAGCCCATATCCACTTAACCCCGAACAACTCAACAAATTAACTATTTACACACAATAGGCATTAAATTGGAATCCAAATAGGAAGCGAAACTAGAAGCTATAAAGGAAGCTAAGTTGGATGCTAACTAGGAAGCTAAAATAGAAGCTAAAGCAGAACCTAAACTCGAAGCTAAACTAGAAGCTACACTTGGCGCTAACTTGGGCAATAAATAGGGTGTTAAAGTAGGTGATAAAGCAGGCGATAAATTAGGTGCTAAGTTAGGCTCTAAACTAGGCACTAATAGCACCTAATTTAGGGTCGAATTGTGTTGCTCGACATAAATAACACCCAAAATAGTGTCATCTTGATAAATAGCACATAATTTTTCAAAAAAGTGGAGAAAAATGTATTAAAACAGACAGTGGAAGCAAAAAATAGAGCTAAAAAGGAAGCTAATCACATGGATTTGTTGTAGTGAAACAACAGAGGGGATTGGTGTTTCGTGGAGTTCAGTGCCTACAAACAACAATGGGGATTGGTGTCTCCAGTAGGTTGGTGACTACAAACATTTGTAACCGTAGGTTGGTGCCAACAAATTTATAATAATAAAAAAAACATTTTTGTGGTTTTCTCCCGAAAGGGTTTCCACTTAATATTGTGTCTTTTGTCTATTATATTTATGCGATTACTTCATTCTGGTTTGTGAATGTTAAAAAGAAAAATATAGCCTTATACTTATTTACCCCCCCTATTCTCAGTATAAGTGTGTTCTCAACAAGCCAACATATCTTTCTCTTTAGAGATAAGCTACCACCATTCAACCCAAATTTTGTTCTACAATATTATACTATTTTATTCGTTAATAGAAGTTGGGTTTCACTATATTGTTGTACTCTTTGCTATATTTATGTATCTATTTCATTTTGTTCTCAATATAATTCGTATCGCTTTTAACATAAAAATATTAATAATATTAGAGAATATGTAATAAAACCATGGTATATTGGAATATTCATTCAAATTTATTTGTATTTGATTTTATATGCAATCTTGATGAACATATAAATCCTATATATGCAATGATCAATTCCATGTTTAATGAAATATGCATTTTACTATAATTGACATAGATTGAATCTTCACTCATAATTTTTGGATTGACATTTTTTCTTGTTTGGGTACTCAAATAGATCACAACTCCTCTTACCATCCCCAATATGATAGAAAAATTGAGATGGTGAATATTTGTACTCTAAAAGGTTATATTTTTTTCTTTACATATCATAAATAGAGACAATGGGATGAATGTATACCTTTGGGAAAATGGTGGTACAACATAATATTCCATAATTCATCCAAAATTTCCTAGTGTATAGAACTCTATGGGTATCAACCTCCATCCATCATGTCACCCTTGAGAGGGAAACCTAAAGTTCAAGCATCGAAGCATCAAATGCAAACCAACAAGAGGTTCTCTAGGTATCAAAGGACAAATTTGATACAACTCAAAATACTATAAAACAACAAGTAGATCAACATGAGAGTGCAATGCACTTTGAATATGGGGGTTAGATTATTTTGAGGCTACAAACATAGAAATGGACATCCCTCAAACAAAAAAAGGAGGAAAAAAAAAATAGCACACAAGTACTATGGTATTTACAAGGTGTTGTTGATTATTGGTAATATGGGTTTTAGATTTGAGTTGCCTCCTTTTTTATGTGTACATTCGGTCTTTCATGTTTGTTATTTAAAGAATATAATTAGTGACAAGATTCCAATTTAGAATGAAAAGGAAAAAATTATAATAGGAACTAAAACAACCATTGAAACACATTTGGCAACTAAGGACCTTAGTAATTATTGAGTACCTCATTAAGTGGAAGAACCTACTAATAGAGAAAGTGACTTTGGAAGAGGTGGCATTCATATAGAAGCATCCACAATCAATCAACATTGAGGCCAATGCTTGTTTGAATGAGATGAGCATGTTAAGCCCCTAAGCATAACCCTCACTCATTATTATTACACTAATCATAGTTGTGTTAATTTATTGTCATTTCTTTATAGATTTGTATCCTCTATATATACATCAAGGAGACTCATTTGAATTATCATCTTATCTTGTACATTTTATATATTGTAATAGGGGATTCCCCCTTCAAGAGGCTTCTTATTTTTTGATTATTTTACTTATTTTAGATGTGGAAATAATGAATTGGTTATATTTGTTTCATAAGATAAGCCAAGACGAAGAGTCTTTGGCCCGCCCTCCTTTGAGCTTGTGGCTACTACCACTAATTCTAGAAGCAATAATGAGTTTACCCTTGCTCAACTTCCACATATTATACTTATATTCTGAGTTTCTACTCATGCATTTAGAGTCTAGGGAAGTACAATTGCATTCCATCAAGAATTTATAGGTTATACACTTTTGGGTTTTGGATTTGCTCAATTTTGCTCCAAGTATAACAAGAGTATTTCAAGCCCAAAATCCAGGATAGTAGAAATAAGTAGGATAACTATGAATTTAAAATGTTTTATTATGTAGGCATTTCAACATCTATTTTCAAGACCTAATAAATAGAATTTTCAACCAATAATAATTCTTAAATATTAGTTGAAACCTATGCCAAAGTAGTTGTATAATTAGACTTGTTTAATTATGTTATTTATATACAAAATCCAAAGATAAATTCTTTAATTATCATGATTATAATTTTATTAATATTAATGCTAAATACATAATTTTTACATTGGAAAGGTAAACCTCTCATGATAATTTAATTCTCTGTCGAGGACTTGTGAAAGAAAAATTTAAAATATAGAGAATGCTAAATGTATCCAAAGTTTTTTCATTAATTTATATTTTAAAACAAATTGAAATATTTCACTAAGCCTAAGCCTAAGACATTAACCCATATACCATCCTAACCCCTATCCCCTTGAAACATGGATGATCTCAAAGATTATGTGGGGACATCATACATCCTTGAGTCTTAAAACCCTCCCATACCATTAAGGGATGTGTCTAGTATAACCATGTCAAATTTTGACGCACACAAGCACACTTTGGAGAAATTTCAATGTTGGCCTCATTCACTACTAACCATATAGGGTCGATGGATGTGATTAAGCCCTTCACTCGATATAATCCCTAACCCATTAACCATTAAAACAATTGCATGTTGGACCCTATAAAATTCTTTTTGGATGTCTCAACTTAATATAATCATGGTTTAATCATCTCTAAGAATGCCACAAGAAAAATACAAATACATGGAAATTGACATCTTCATCAGGTTTTGTTGTAAAGATGGGTATGTTGGGTTTGATCCTTATTATCATGGATGGAAAAATTGGTTCATGATGAATATGATGATGATGATGATGGAAACTAAAACCATGATGATGGAGATGATGAATAGAATGATTTCCTCGAGTCTTAAAACCCTCCCATACCGTCAAGGCATGCACCTAGTATAAACATGTAAAATTTCAATGCATACAATCACATTTTGAAGAAATTTCAACATTGGCCCCATTCACTTCTCATTGTGTGGTTTCAGTGGATGACATTCATGATGGGCATGTTGGAAGTTCCAAGAAATTTCAAGAGATTTCCGACAAATATTCTATAGAAGGGAATGATGAATGATGACAATGAGATTGACATGCATGATGAAAAATGATGAAAACATGGATGATATCAAACATTATGTGGGAACATATGAAATACTTGATTCTTAAAACCCTCTCATACTGTCAAGGCACATGTCTAGTCTAACCATGTCAAGTTTTGACGCATACAGTCACATTTCGAAGAAATTTCAACATTGACCCCATTCACTGGTCACTTTGCGGAGTCCGTGGATGACATTGGTGAAGGGCATGTTGGAAGTTCCAAGATGTTTCAAGAGAGTTTCGAAAAGGATTCTATAGAAGGGAATGATGAATTATGACAATAAGATCGACGTGCATGATGAACATTGATGCAAACATGGACGATATTGAAGGTTATGTGGGGACATTATAAATACTTGAGCCTTGAAACCCTCCCATACCGTTAAGGCACATGTCTAGTATAACCATGTCAAGTTTCGACATGTACAGGAATAAATTGAAGAAATTTCAATGTTGGCCCCATTCACTGCTCACTGTCTAGGGTCGATGGAAGGAATTTGTCATGGGTGTATTGGAAGTTCCATGACATTTCAAGAGAGGTTCGACAAAGATTATACAAATGGAAATGACGAATGATGACAATGATACGTCCATGATGAACATTGATGAAAACTCACTGGATGATCTCAAATATTATGTGGGGGCACCAGAAATCCTTGAGTCTTTAAACCCTTCCATACTATCAAGGAATGTCTCTAGTCTAACCACATAACATTTCTACGTATACAGGCTTAGTTTGAAAAAATCTCAACATTGGCTCCAGTCACTACTCACTACGTTGGGTTGGTGGATGACACTTTTGATGGGCATATTGGAAGTTCCATGATATTTCAAGAGAGTTCCTACAAAAAATTCTACAAATGGAAATGATGAATGATGAAAATGATATGTCCATGATGAACGTTGATGAAAACATGGACGATATCAAAGATTATGTGGGGACATTAGACATCCTTGAGTCTTGGAAACCTCCCATAATGTCAAAACATGTGTCTAGTCTAACTACATCAAATTTCAACGCATACAGGCACAATTTGAAGAAATTTCAATGTTGGCCCTATTAGATCCTAGGCATGCACCTCTTCCTTTTACTTATCAAACCAACCCATTCATGTATCAACCTAGCTCTTAGTTATTTTCTCTTCTTCACTGCGTGATAAGTCATTTTGTTTTTAGTTATTCCTTCTTTGATTATGTTAGTTTTTTTTCTCTTTATAAGGTTGAGTCAGGTCTTGATTTAAGTTTGGATAAGTCTTATCACCATCGTTTATATCATTGATGGATCACAAAGAGTTAACCTAAGCTTCGAAGTGTAAAATTGTTGATTGCAAGAATGCCAACATTCTTGAAATCAATCGACAAAATCTTTTTTTATAAGGTTTTATGACTTAAACATATTTCAAAATTTGAATAAAGCGCGTTGGCACCCAAATAACACTCACATTTTCCTATTACCCTTGAAATCGTGTGCATTGTTCCCCTATGCAGTTTTCATTGCAGGTTTTTTGTGAACCCTGAGCAACACATATCCTCGACCACCATTTTCAACAAAGGAAGCTAGGCCACGATGACACCACCACGAAAGAGTTGGAAGCTAAGAAAGGCCAAGACAAAGGGGCTCGAGTTGTTCTAGGCCATAGTAGAGATTAGCGGCATTTTTATTAGGGGTGGGTGGTTCGATTTCATATGTGCATTCAATGGACACCACACATAAATTGCGTTGATCTTTGCACATAACTTCAATGGATTCTATACACAAATTGGGGATATAACCATCCACATACTAGATTATTTCAATGTTGGAGCATGTTCCCTCCCTATCAGTGGCAAGAGGTGGTTTAAGAAAGGGAAATTACCAGCTGAAGTGTACAACCAGTTCCTAGTAGTAGAACATTAGAACCCCGATTGGAGCCACAACATCCCGATCCATTGGCTGAGAGAGGAATGGAGGGGCATATATTCATCAATACAAAGGTACATCACTGGAGAAGATAGGTTTTCAATTGTCCATTGCATTCATCTAAAATTTCTCATGCATTTAAACGGTGACAAAGAGATGAACCTCTCATTCTACCTGCTCAAAATCCTAACCAAGATTTCCAAACGAGTCCAGAACTATCCAGAAACTGCTCACATAAGCCTTTACCATTAGGTTTTTTGTGAACCCTGAGCAACACATATCCTCGACCACCATTTTCAACAAAGGAAGCTAGGCCACGATGACACCACCACGAAAGAGTTGGAAGCTAAGCAAGGCCAAGCCAAAGGGGCTCGAGTTGTTCTAGGCAATAGTAGAGATTAGCGGCATTTTTATTAGGGGTGGGTGGGTTGATTTCATATGTGCATTCAATGGACACCACACATAAATTGCGTTGATCTTTTCGCATAACTTCAATGGATTCTATACACAAATTGGGGATATAACCATCCACATACTAGATTATTTCAATGTTGGAGCATGTTCCCTCCCTATCAGTGGCAAGAGGTGGTTTAAGAAAGGGAAATTACCAGCTGAAGTGTACAACCAGTTCCTAGTAGTAGAACATTAGAACCCCGATTGGAGCCACAACATCCCGATCCATTGGCTGAGAGAGGAATGGAGGGGCATATATTCATCAATACAAAGGTACATCACTGGAGAAGATAGGTTTTCAATTGTCCATTGCATTCATCTAAAATTTCTCATGCATTTAAACGGTGACAAAGAGATGAACCTCTCATTCTACCTGCTCAAAATCCTAACCAAGATTTCCAAACGAGTCCAGAACTATCCAGAAACTGCTCACATAAGCCTCTACCATTAGGGGTTCATAAAAATATTGGTTCTTTTTTCTCTCAGTGAATTGGGCATGTCTTGGATAGAATTTCTAAAATATCTAGGGTTATAGGAAGAAGTGTGAGACACTCAACAACCGGAAGAGCAAGAAATTGAACAGCAATCAGAAGAGTAAGAGGTTGAAGTTCCCCAGGAAGCTAGGGTTTCCACAGAACTTGGGAGTTCATCCAAAGCTACCCAACATGCCAAAGAAAATACCTTACCTGGAAAAACAGGAACCATATTAAAGAAAGCAAGATTCATCACTCCAAAAAAAAGAAGAAATACCTCAGAGGCAATTGAGGTCATCCAAAGTGAAAAATGGGGATAGTTAAAGTGGTAAAGTTTATGTCATAAATTATATCATAAAGGGTGAAAAAAAGGCCTTCCCAACAATCCAACCACCTCCTTAACATCTTGATGTCGAACCTATTCCCATTGCTATGTAGGTAGAAAAAACTCCAAAATTGAAAAAAAGAAAACAACAGAGGAAGAATTAGGCCAGTCCTAAAGTAGTTGCAACTGAATTTGCATCATTCGGCACACAGATTGAAGAGCCTCCTCTGGAAAAACCAGACAGAAAGAAAAAGGGGAAACATGTCCTAGAAATGCCAAGCAAACCAAATCGGATGACGAGGATGAACAACTATTTGAGGCTAAAATCCAAAACTTTGTTTAATCCATCCCTCAAGGAGTAGAAGCCTATTGTAATTGAATATCAAGACATCAATGAATACCCCTCCAAGTTTATGAACATAGAGGTAATGGACATCCACACCTTGAAAGAAATGCCAGTAGGAAATACTAATAAGAAACACAATAAGGGAAATACCTCAGGTGTTAAACCTACTGATTTGGAAGTAAAGTTCGCTACTGGTCCAAACCTAGAGCAATATTTGGTGGACACTGGTCTAGACCCTAAGCAGGATTTTGAAGAAACCGGTCCAGAAACATAGCATGTCCCAAAGCAAGTTTTAGAAGAGAAAAAACGAAAGCAAAAGGGGAAAATGTTGATGGTACATGAACCTATGAAATACATCATTGATGAAAAACCTAAGAAGAATCCTAGGTATGAGATGAGACCAAGGAAATCCAATCTCTCCATCGATCTCAATAGGCCTATTGTTGAGGAAGAACATGAACTAAAAAATGGGAGCAGAGTAAAGGAAGAGATCAAGCTTAAAATTAAAGGTGGCAGGGACATGAATGACAGTAATCAACAGGTGCGAGCTCTCAAACAATAGAATGACAATATGAGACAGCATATTCAAAAGATGTAGCAACAAAATCAAGATCTTGAGATGCAACATTCAAAACTACAGAGGAAATATCAAAGGTTGTAGAAAAAACACCAAAATACCTACATGTTCCTGAAGGATATCATCTAATGTCTATTGCAGTCAACAAGTAAGAGAATTTGAAGCATGTGCAAGCTTGGTATACCAATGTTAAAGGTTATTCTCCAATTATTGGAATGTATGTGTATCCATGCAAGGTCATTAATGAGTTTTATCTTTTGAATAATTTTTTTATGTAACTCCTTCACTTTAGTTATCAACATTGACTAATCACAGTGATATAATCCTTTTGGTTTAGTTAAAGATATTACTGCGAGTTCTGCTAAAGGTTTCTTTTTTATAAAACCAATGTTTTGATTAGGTTGAGGTAATGAGGCCAAGAAAGGGGAGTTATCCCTATAAACTAGCACTTAAACTCTACTTCACTTAATTTAAAGAAGTGTTCATGAATTGTGATCATAACTAAATAGTGAAGTTGATATCTAAAAGTCTAAATGTAATGTTGAACTTAACTCTAGAATTTATATCTGAGATACGCATTCGAATCATGTTGGTGGATAAATATATGAATATGTGAATGTAAAGTGGATCAAATTTTTTGGGTGCATCAAGCTATCAGGATATAGACTAGGCTTATGAAGTGTAAACATCTACAATTTTTTCTACTGAGTGAATATAATTTATGGTGAATAGACTGTCTTTTTCTCAATCTGACTTGTATTTTCTTCTTATTTGGATACATGTTGAATGTCTACAAAGAAAATATTCTTTCTCTTTCAGCCAATGTGTTTACAACCTAGTGAGAAGTGTATTCCAAATGTTGTTTTATGTTTAATGTAATGTGTTAGATCTAAATCTTCTAGCTGCAATTGACAAATTGTATGCTTATCAATGTTTATGTTCTACTTTTATATCTTGTATCTGCTACACCAGAATGCATGTCACTGGATAAGGGAAACATTGTAGTGAATATTGTTGAACTTTCCAACTAGTTCCATGCCCTTGAAACACATCCATCAACTGACCATCAAAATAATAAAAAATTATAAAAAACCAATCATTCCAACAACTAAGGTGGCCTAGCTATGCCTTTAGCAAATGGGTGCGGACCTCAAGACCAATAGGACCCATTCACTGCTATTGTGTAGGGTTGGTGGATGACATTTGTGATGGGTGTATTGGAAATTCCATGACATTTCAAGAGAGTTCCGACAAATATTCTATAGATGGCAATGACGAATGATGACAATGATACGTGCACGATGAACGCTGATGAAAACATGGACGATCTCAAAGATTATGTGGGGAAATCAAACATCCTTGAGTCTTGAAACCCTCCCATACCATCAAGGCATGTGTCTATTCTAACCAAGTCAAATTTCGATGCATACATGCACAATTTGAAGAAATTTCAATGTTGGCCCCATTCACTACTCACTGTGTGGGGTTGGTGCAAGATGCCATTTGTGATGGGTGTATTGGAATTTCCATGAAATTTCAAGAGAGTTCCGACAAAGATTCTATTGATGGAAATGATAGAATATGACAATGAGACATCCATTATGAACATTGATGCAAACATGGACGATCTCAAATATTATTTTGGGACATTATACATCCTTAAGTCTTGAAACCTTCCCATACCATCAAGGCATCTATCTAGTCTAACCATGTCTTAGATCTAAAGCTTCTAGCTGCAAGTGACAAATTGTATTATTATCAATGTTTATGTTCTACTTTTATATCTTGTATCTGCTACACCAGAATGCATGCCACTGGATAAGGGAAACATTGTAGTGAATATTGTTGAACTTTCCAACTAGGTCCATGCCCTTGAAACACATCCATCAACTGACCATCAAAATAATCGAAACTTATAAAAAACAATCATTCCAACAACTAAGGTGGCATAGCTATGCCCTTAGAAGACGGTTGGAGACCTTAGGACCAATAGGACCCATTCACTGCTCATTGTGTAGGGTTGGTGGATGACATTTTTGATGGGTGTATTGGAAATTCCATGACATTTCAAGAGAGTTCCGACAAATATTCTATAGATGGCAATGACGAATGATGACAATGATACGTGCACGATGAACGCTGATGAAAATGTGGACGATCTCAAATATTATGTGAGGAAATCAAACATCCTTGAGTCTTGAAACCCTCCCATACCATCAAAGCATGTGTCTATTCTATCCATGTCAAATTTCGATGCATACATGCACAATTTGAAGAAATTTCAATGTTGGCACCATTCACTACTCACCATGTGGGGTCAATGCAAGATGCCATTTGTGATGGGTGTATTGGAATTGCCATGACATTTCAAGAGAGTTCTGACAAAGATTCTATTGATGGAAATGACAGAATATGACAATGAGACGTCCATTATGAACATTGATGCAAACATGGACGATCTCAAATATTATTTTGGGACATCATACATCCTTAAGTCTTGAAACCCTCCCATACCATCAAGGCATCTATCTATTCTAACCATGTCAAATTTTGATGTATATAGGCACAAATTAAAGAAATTTCAATGTTGGTCCCATTCATTGCTCACTGTGCGAGGTCAATGGATGACATTTGGGATGAGTGTATTGGAAGTTCCTTGACATTTCAAGAGATTTCCAACAAATATTCTATAGAAGGGAATGATGAATGATGACAATGAGATGTGCATGATGAACATTGATGCAAATTTGAACGATCTCAAATATTATGTGGGGACATTAGACATCCTTGAGTCTTGAAACCATCCCATATCATCAAGGCATGTGTCTATTCTAACCATGTCAAAATTCAACGAATACAGGCACATATTGAAGAAATTTCAATGTTGGCCCCATTCACTGCTCACTATGATGGGTGAGCGGATGACATTTGTGATGGGTGTATTGGAAGTTCCATGAAATTTCAAGAGAGTTCCAACAAATATTCTACAGATGGCAATGACGAATGATGACAATGAGACATCCATTATGAATGTTGATGCAAACATGGATGATCTAAAATATTATGTGGGGACATTAGACATCCTCAAGTCCTAAAACCCTCTCATACCATCAAGGCATGTGTCTAGTCTAACCATGTCATATTTCGATGCATACAGGCATATATTGAAGAAATTTCAATGTTGGACCCATTCACTGTTTAGTGTGCGGGGTTGGTGGAATACATTTGTGATGGGTGTATTAGAAGTTCCATGAAATTTCAAGAGAGTTCTGACAAACATTCTACATATGGAAATGAAAAATGATGACAATGAGACGTGGACTATCTCAAAGATTATGTGTGGGGTCGATGGCTGTCATTAAGCCCTTGACGAGATATAATCCCTAAGAAATTAACCATTAAATTACCTAACCCTTAACCTTGAAATACCTTATCCTTTGACCCTTAATACCTTAAACTATAACCCCCAATCCCTTAACCCTTAATCCATTCACCCCAAATCCCTAAATCCCCTAATCCTCAAAGCCCCTCTCCACTTAATCCCCAACAACTCAACAGATTAACTATTTAGACACACTAGGCATTAAATTGGAAGCCAAATAGGAAGCCAAACTAGAAGCTATAAAGGAAGCTAAGTTGGATGCTAACTAGGTAGATAAATTGGAAGCTAAATTAGAAGCTAAACTAGAAGATACACTTGGCACTAACTTAGGCAATACATGAGGCGCTAAATTGGGCACTAAAGTAGGTGATAAAGAAGGCGCTAAATTAGGATGCTAACTAGGAAGCTAAACTGGAAGCTAAAGCAGAAGCTAAACTGGAAGCTAAAGCAGAAGCTAAACTTGAAGCTAAAATAGAATATGCACTTGGCACTAACTTGGGCGATAAATAGGGCGCTAAATTGGGCGCTAAAGTAGGCGATAAGGCAAGAAATAAATTAGGTGCTAAGTTAGGCTCTAAACTAGGTGCTAATAGCACCTAATTTAGCGTCGAATTGTGTTGCTTGACACAAATAACACCCAAAATAGTGCCATCATGATAAATAGCACCAAAGTTTTCAAAAAAGTGGAGAAAAATATATCAAAACGGACAGTGGAAGAAAAAAACGGAGCTAAAAAGGAAGCTAATCACAAGGATTTGTTGTACTGAAACAATAGAGGGGATTGGTGTCTCGTGGAGTTCGGTGCCTACAAACAACAATGGGGATTGGTGTCTCCAGTAGGTTGGTGACTATGAACATTTGTAACCATAGGTTGGTGCCAACAAATTTATAATAAAATAAAAAAACATTTTTGTGGTTTTCTCCCGAAAGGGTTTCCACTTTAAATATTATGTCTTCTTCTTGTTATATTTATGTGATTACTTCATTCTGGTTTATGAATGTTAAAAATAAAAATATAGCCTTATACTAATTCACCCCCCCTCTTCTCAGTATAAGTGTGTGTTCAACAAGCCAACATATCTTTCTCTTTAGAGATAAGCTACCACCATTCTAGCCAAATTGTGTTCTACAATATTCTACTATTTTATTCGTTAATAGAAGTTGGGTTTCAGTATATTGTTGTACTCTCTGCTATATTTTTGTGTGTGTTTCATTTCATTCTCAATATAATTCGTATCACTTTTAACATAAAAATATAAATAATATTAGAGAATATGTAATAAAACAATGGTATATTGGAATATTCATTCAAATTTATTTATATTTGAATTTATATGCAATCTTGATGAACATATAAATCCTATATATGCAACAATCAATTCCATGTTTAATGAAATATGCATTTTACTATAATTGGCATAGATTGAATCTCCACTCATAATTTTTGGATTGACATTTTTTCTTGTTTAGGTACTCAACTAGCTCACAACTCCTCTTACCATCCCCAATATGATAGGAAAATTGAGATGGTGAATATCTGTACTCTAAAAGGTTATATTTTTTTTCTTTACATATCATAAATAGAGACAATGGGATGAATGTATACCTTTGGAAAAATGGTGGTACAACATTATATTCCATAATTCATCCAAAATGTCCTAGTGTATAGAACTCTATGGGTATCAACCTCCATCCATCATGTCACCCTTGAGAGGGAAACCTAAAGTTCAAGCATCGAAGCATCACATGCAAACCAACAAGAGGTTCTCTAGGTATCGGAGGACAAATTTGATACAACTCAAAATACTATAAAAAAACAAGTAGATCAACATGAGCGTGCAATGCACTTTGAATATGGGGGTTAGGTTATTTTGAGGCTACAAACATAGAAATGGACATCCCTCAAACCAAAAAAGGAGGAACAAAAATAGCACACAAGTAATATGGTATTTACAAGGTGTTGTTGAGTATTGGTAATATGGGTTATAGATTTGAGTTGCCTCCTTTTTTATGTGTACATTTGGTCTTTCATGTTTGTTATTTAAAGAAGATAATTAGTGACAAGATTCCAATTTAGAATGAAAAGGAAAAAATCATAATAGAAACTAAAACAACCATTGAAACACATTTGGCAACTAAGGACCTTAGTAATGATTGAGTACCTCATTAAGTGGAAGAACCTACTAATAGAGAAAGTGACTTTGGAAGAGGTAACATTCATATAGAAGCATCCACAATCAATCAACATTGAGGCCAATGCTTGTTTGAATGAGATGAGCATGTTAAGCCCCTAAGCATAACCCTCACTCATTATTATTACACTAATCATAGTTGTGTTAATTTATTATCATTTCCTTATAGATTTGTATCCTCTATATATACATCAAGGAGACTCATTTGAATTATCATCTTATCTTGTACATTTTATATATTGTAATAGGGGATTCCCCCTTCAAGAGGCTTCTTATTTTTTATTATTTTACTTATTTTAGATGTGGAAATAATGAATTGGTTATATTTGTTTCATAAGATAAGCCAATACAAAGAGTCTCTAGCCCGCCCTCCTTTGAGCTTGTGGCTGCTACCACTCATTCTAGAAGGAATAATGAGTTTATCCTTGCTCAACTTCCACATATTATACTTATATTCTGAGTTTATAATCATGCATTTAGAGTCTAGGGAAGTACAATTGCATTCCATCAAGAATTTATAGGTTATACACTATTGGGTTTTGGATTTGCTGAATTTTGTTCCAAGTCTCACAAGAGTATTTCAAGCCCAAAATCCAGGATAGTAGAAATAAGTAGAATAACTATGAATTTAAAATGTTTTATTATGTAGGCATTTCAACATCTATTTTCAAGACCTAATAAATAGAATTTTCAACCAATAATAATTCTTAAATATCAGTTGAAATCTATGCCAAAGTAGTTGTATAATTAGACTTGTTTAATTATGTTATTTATATACAAAATCCAAAGATAAATTCTTTAATTATCATTATTATAATTTTATTAATATTAATGCTAAATACATAATTTTTACATTGGAAAGGTAAACCTCTCATGATAATTTAATTCTCTGTCGAGGACTTGTGAAAGAAAAATCTAAAATATAGAGAATGCTAAATGTATCCAAAGTTTGTTCATTAATTTATATTTTAAAACAAATTGAAATATTTCACTAAGCCTAAGCCTAACACATTAACCTGTATACCATCCTAACCCCTAACCCCTTGAAACATGGATGATCTCAAAGATTATGTGGGGACATCATACATCCTTGAGTCTTAAAACCCTCCCATACCATTAAGGGATGTGTCTAGTATAACCATGTCAAATTTCGACGCATACAAGCACACTTTGGAGAAATTTCAATGTTGGCCTCATTCACTGCTAACCATGTAGGGTTAATGGATGTGATTAAGCCCTTCACTCGATATAATCCCTAACCCATTAACCATTAAACCAATTGCATGTTGGACCCTATAAAATTCTTTTTGGATATCTCAACTTAATATAATCATGGTTTAATCATCTCTAAGAAAGCCACAAGAAAAATACAAATACATGGAAATTGACATCTTCATCAAGTTTTGTTGTAAAGATGGGTATGTCGGGTTTGATCCTTATTATCATGGATGGAAAAATTGGTTCATGATGAATATGATGATGATGACAATGGAAACTAAAACCATGATGATGGAGATGATGAATAGAATGATGTCCTCAAGTCTTAAAACCCTCCCATACCCTCAAGGCATGCACCTAGTATAAACATGTAAAATTTCAATGCATACAATCACATTTTGAAGAAATTTCAACATTGGCCCCATTCACTTCTCACTATGTGGGTTCAGTGGATGACATTCGTGATGGGCATATTGGAAGTTCCAAGAAATTTCAAGAGATTTCCGACAAATATTCTATACAAGGGAATGATGAATAATGACAATGAGATTGACATGCATGATGAAAAATGATGAAAACATGGATGATATCAAACATTATGTGGGAACATCCAAAATAATTGATTCTTAAAACCCTCTCATACTGTCAAGGAACATGTCTAGTCTAACCATGTCAAATTTTTACGCATACAGTCACATTTTGAAGAAATTTCAACATTGGCCCCATTCACTTCTCACTGTGCGGAGTTGGTGGATGACATTGGTGAAGGGCGTGTTGGAAGTTCCAGGACATTTCAAGAGAGTTCTGAAAAAGATTCTATAGAAGGGAATGATGAATTATGACAATAAAATCGACTTGCAAGATGAACATTGATGCAAATGTGGACGATATCGAAGGCTATGTGGGGACATTATAAATACTTGAGCCTTGAAACCCTCCCATACCGTTAAGGCATGTGTCTAGTATAACCATGTCAATTTTCAACGTGTACAGGCATAAATTGAAGAAATTTCAATGTTGGCCACATTCATTGCTCACTGTCCAGGGTCGGTGAAGGCATTTGTCATGGGTGTATTGGAAGTTCCATGACATTTCAAGATAGTTCTAACAAAGATTATACAAATGGAAATGATGAATGATGAAAATGATACGCCCATGATGAACATTGATGAAAACTCACTGGATGATCTCAAATATTATGTGGGGGCACCAGAAATCCTTGAGTCTTGAAACCCTTCCATACTGTCAAGGAATGTGTCTAGTCTAACCACATAACATTTCGATGTATACAGGATTATTTTGAAGAAATTTCAACGTTAGCCCCAGTCACTACTCACTATGTGGGGTTGGTGGATGACACTTTTGATGGGCGTATTGGAAGTTCCATGATATTTCAAGAGAGTTCTGAAAAAAAATTCTACAAATGGAAATGATGAATGATGACAATGATATGTCCATGATGAACGTTGATGAAAACATGGACAATATCAAATATTATGTGGGGACATCAGACATCCTTGAGTCTTTAAACCCTCCCATAATGTCAAGGCATGTGTCTAGTCTAACCACATCAAATTTCAACGCATACAGGCACAATTTGAAGAAATTTCAATGTTGGCCCTATTATATCTTAGGCATGCACCTCTTCCTTTTACTTATCAAACCAACCCATTCATGTATCAACCTAGCTCTTAGTTATTTTTTCTTCTTCAATATGTGATAAGTCATTTTGTTTTTAGTCATTCCTTCTTTGATTATGTTAGTTGTTTTTCTCTTTATAAGGTTGAGTCAGGTCTTGATTTAAGTTTGAATAAGTCCTATCACCATGGTTTATATCATTGACGGATCACAAAGAGTTAACCTAAGCTTAGATGTGTAAAATTCTTGATTGCAAGAATGCCAACATTCTTGAAATCAATAGACAAACTCTTTTTTTATAATGTTTTATGACTTAAACATATTTCAAAATTTGAATAAAGCGCGTTGGCACCCAAATAGAACTCACATTTTCCTATTACCCTCAAAATCGTGTGCATTGTTCCCCTATGCAGTTTTCATTGCAGGTTTTGCGTGAACCCTGAGCATCACATATCCTCGACCACCATTTTCAACAAAGGAAGCTAGGCCAGGATGATACCACCATGAAAGAGTTGGAAGCTAAGCAAGGTTGATCCAAAGGGGCTCGAGTTGTTCTAGGCCATACCAGAGATTAGCGACATTTTTATTGTGGGTGGGTGGTTTGATTTCATATGTGCATTCAATGGACACCACACATAAATTGCGTTGATCTTTGCACATAATTTCGATGGATTCTAGACACAAATTGGGGATATAACCATCCACATAATAGATTATTTCAATTTTGGAGCATGTTCCCTCCCTATCAGTGGCAAGAGGTGGTTTAAGAAAGGGAAATTACCAGCTGAAGTGTACAACCAGTTCCTAGTAGTAGAACAGTAGAACCCCGATTGGAGCCACAACATCCCGATCCATTGGCTACGAGAGGAATGGAGGGGCATATATTCATCAATACAAAGGTACATCACTGGAGAAGGTAGGTTTTCAATTGTCCATTGCATTCATATAAAAATTCCCATGCATTTAAATGGTGACAAAGAGATGAACCTCCCATTCTACCTGCTCAAAATCCTAACCAAGATTTCCAAACGAGTCCAGAACTCTCCAGAAACTGCTCACATAAGCCTCTACCATTAGGGGTTCATAAAAATATTGGTTCTTTTTTGTCTTAGTGAATTGGGCATGTCTTGGATAGAATTTCTAAAATATCTAGGGTTATAGGAAGAAGTGTGAGACACTCAACAACTGGAAGAGAAGGAAATTGAACAACAATCAGAAGAGCAGGAGGTTGAAGTTCCCCAGGAAGCTAGGGTTTCCACAGAACCTGGGAGTTCATCCAAAGCCACCCAACACACCAAAGAAAATACCTTACCTGGAAAAACAAGAACCATATTAAAGAAAGCAAGATTCATCACTCCAAAAAAAAGAAGAAATACCTTCAAAGGCAATTGAGGTCATCCAAAGTGAAACATGGGGATAGTTAAAGTGGTAAAGTTTTTGTCATAAATTATATCATAAAGGGTGAAGAACATGCCTTCCCAACAATCCAACCACCTCCTTAACATATTGAGGTCAAACCTGTGCCCATTGCTATGTAGGTAGAAAAAACTCCTAAATTGAAAAAAAGAAAACAACAGAGGAAGAATTAGAATAGTCCTGAAGTAGTTGCAACTGAATTTGTGTCATTCGACACATAGATTGAAGAGCCTCCTCTGGAAAAACAGGACAAAAAGAAAAATGGGAAACATGTCCCAGAAATGCCAAGCAAACCAAATCGGATGACCAGGATGAACAACTATTTGAGGCTAAAATCCAAAACTTTGTTTAATCCATCCCTCAAGGAGTAGAAGCCTATTGTAATTGAATATCAAGACATCGATGAATACCCCTCCAAGTTTACCAACATAGAGGTAATGGCCATCCACACCTTGAAATAAATTCCAGTACGAAAGACCAATAAGAAACACAATAAGGGAAATACCTCAGGTGTTAAACCTACTGATTTGGAAGTAGAGTTCACTACTGGTCCAAACCTAGAGCAATATTTGGTGGACACTGGTCCAGAACCTAAGAAGGATTTTGAAGAAACCGGTCCAGAAACATACCATGTCCTAAAGCAAGTTTTAGAAGAGACAAAACCAAAGGAAAAGGGGAAAATGTTGATGGTACATGAACCTGTGAAATACATCATTGATGACAAACCTAAGAAGAATCCCAGGTATGAGATGAGACAGGAGGGGGAAGCAACAAATTTTCTTTTCTTAGGTGCATGGTGGGCTTCGGTTTTTAGCCTCTTTCTTGTGTGGGAAGACAATACAGGTGAGTGTGCAGGGGAAACTTGGAAAATTGGGTTAGTCAGTGGAGGAGGAGCAGGTAGAGACAAATTGGGCTAGCCACGATGTTGGGAGATTGTCGGGTGGACAATCTCTTTCCATCTGTCATTTTCAGGGACTTCAGGTTGTAATGAGACATGAGGGGGAATTGGGATACCAGGGACATGTGGGGGTTGGAAAGGAGGTATTTTTGGCCTAGGTTGGACCACCCCTTGTCCAATCCAGTTGAAAAACCCATCTTGGAATAACTGGTTCAACTCTTGTGGATCTGCATCAAAATGTATCGAAAACCTTGGCCTTCTAGGGCCCCTGTTCCAATTTTCCCTTCCCCTATTATTCCGGCCATGGCTTCCTCTGTTGAAGAAACTCATTCATGTATGCAGTGTTTATTAGCAACTAGTTTCTTCAAAAAACCATACATGACATCTCTTTAAATATGAATCAAAGTTTGGCTCAGCAACACATTAGACTCATGCAATCCAATCCATAAAAATCATTTAATAATTGTCAATGAGAAGGGGGTGAATAAGGGTTTTGGGATATATGAGGTGTTCTATTGAGAGAAAAGTGATAAAATGAAAGTTAATAGATCATGGTTACTACTCAACAAATCATCAAACAATCAACTGTGTTGTAATAACAAAACATATCAATTGTAACTCATCTTTGTGCCATCCTTCAACTTCTATAATACAGAGTTTTCATTTAATTATAATTTAATTTTAAGAACAGGGCGTGAATAGTGAATCTAGGAATGTGAGGGGATTTGTAATGTGTGAAAAAGTGAGAGAATGGCAGGTTAATAACATATACTTTTCATAAAAAAAATCAAGTAATCAATAAACATAACGCTGTACTAAAATCAATACAAAAAATACCAACACCATATCAACAATTACTATGTAAGAAATTGTTTGTTGTTCTAGCATTTAAATTTCCCAAAACTTCTCAATTTAGAACAGTCTGTGCAATCATACTCATAATCAAAACAAATTTCCATTCAACAGTACGGTTAAGAAAATGTTGATCTTTTATTTCTTTGCCTTCCCCCCCTTTTTTTAAAAACACACAACAATATGTTCGACCTCTATCCATAATGCATCACTATAATAGTAAACATCCATTGCCTACCAATTCACAATAGTTTCCCAAATTAAAATATACACAAGTCCCTTTCCAAATCGAACAGACTTCCAAAACATGCCCGATTACACATATTCTTCATCATATCAACCAATAAGATTTTGCAACGAAACCACAATAAACATAAAACCTCAGCCTCATCACTGTCGATGTAACCATTTATAACATGCACGATGAGTCAATAATATATGTACAATGAACATAACCAAATACACACAGTCACCATAAAACCCGCAATTAGCCATAACCCTGATCGGGCCTAGAAAAACACACAGGTGTGTCCAATTTGCAATTAATACCATGCTGTAAGAACATAGTGAGTGGAAGTATAATGAAAAGGAGACAACCCTCGACTGCATATTATTGTTCGTTCCCAATTGTAACCGTTCGATCAATTTAATCATAGAAAAATGAGATAGGGACTCGACGAAAAAATTCCATAACCACTCCACTTGATAAACCAATATTTGATAACCAAGAAGATTCCTGAAAGGAGCAAGAACAATTGGAGGTTTAAAATTAGGCTTTGTCCAAAACAAATACAAGGAGACAATCAAGAGCGTTCTCATTCAACAATATCACAGAGAACTGGAGGTCCTTAGAGACATATCAACCACAGGAAAAAACCCTTTTGATACATAAACAATAGTAATACACATGGTCTCCTTATAACTCCCAGTTTGGGCAATGGAACAACAGTTAGCCACAAAGGAAATAAGGATGGGTAGGGTAGAAAAAACTGATGCACATAGTGCATTTTACGTTTGCAGAGGAGAGGCAAATGTTGTAATATCCCTCAACCGAACCCAATAGTAAAAGTAATATAAATATACTTAAGCTAGTGAGTGTTTTTGACCTCATTTGGTAATGCACATCATGTGGCATAGTGTGCGCATGAACTGCACAGTAAAATGATGTAATATTCACATCGCAAGATACCATGAGCAGTAACTAAGGTGCGCACAGTATGGAGGACAATGAGACACGTGTATATGATATGTGTTATATGCTGGTGAGCCGGTTATTATAAGTTGGGATGCTTATGTTTTGGTATTAGTCCGGAACGCTTAGATTTCAAGGGCCAATGCGCCTACTTTGTACATGACTCATTATTAATATAAAATACATCACTGCGCATAGAATAACCATGATAAAATAGATGGGAGACTGAACTTCACCAGTTATGGAAAGGGAGGGCCAAAATTCAAGGGAATATTATATTAATATTTCTTAAAACGTAAAGTATGGATAATTATTTTATCCTAAGTTCTAAAGTTGGAGACAAGTGGACCAAAGTAACTTCCGATATGACAAGTGTCAAGTTGGGGACATGCATTCATATCGTGGGGGGGAGACTTCTCACAGATACCTTACCAGCAGCTCGACAACCATCACTCTCACCATCACTTTTCATGAAGAGTTCACAGTGATTCCGATACACACTCAGTTATCCAGTCAATGTTTCCATGACCATTTCACTCATACATTCCATTATCCTTGAGACAACCTTTTCACCATTCTGAAACCTATTCCCATAACCCTTTTTGCTTGGTGTACCTGGTTATCTTGGAGTGGGATTGAAGAAGCGGGTTGTTAGGCCCGTGAGTAGTTCTCTGAGTGAGAGAATTGCTGGGGATTGATTCTTGAAGGTGCTAGACTATAGCTATAGTGCTTTGAGACTTCTGGTCTGACCTATTGCTGAAGCCCTGGAAGGGAAGTGGGGCAGCCGAGGGATTGTTGAGCAAAGAAGGGGCACACTTCCTTGGGTGGGACAAGCATATGGGGAATGAGAGGTTGTACGATGTTAGTTGAGTGAGCACCTGAGATGGAGTCTTTCTTGTTGTCCATGAGCCTTAGCCTGGATAGGAACCCTTTACCTTGGGTGGAGTTCAGTCCTAGCTCAGGGGTGACTCACTATTGAGAGTGATGAACAATGTAGTCTATGGCTGGGAGGTTTGTGGATGGTCTGTAAGCAGTTGGTGACAGTCTTTCTAAGATAAGTCCCAATTGTATGATAAAATGATATGTTGCTTTGTTATTTACATGCCTATGTTACGATTTGATCATATATGTGATTATGATTTCTTGTGTTTTTATGGGTAATTTCCTGTAAATGATGCATATCTGTAGTTACTGTTATTTCAATATAAAATCTGTATGTTACAGAAAGAAAATTGTTGTTTATCTTTAAAGCTTCCACAAGAATGTTGTATGTATATGTTTTAGCTGCATGTAGTTTAAAGAGTAAATATAGGTGGCATAGCTCAGTTGATTACTGGGAATTTTACCGACTGGTGTCAGAGCATGAGTGGTTTCTTTGGAGTGGCGCACTTCAGCCTGTGGTTGGTCGGGGGTACGTTACAGAATGGTATTAGAGATTTAGTTCAACACTGAGCTTGGATGGGCTAGAGGGGTTTAATTGAAGAGAATATTCAAAGAAGAGTAACTTCGAAGTAACCATAATTGGAGTCATGGAGTGTTCATGGAAAAAGGTTGGCGTGCTGGTGCGCACACAGTAAATTTTGGCACCACGTAGGAAAATGATGGCATGTCAGTGTGCACGGTAAATTGTGGTGTCGCGCGGAATATTATTATGTGTAGATGCATGTGATGAATTTAGCCTGGCACGATGAGAACACACATAGTAATGTGCACATGGGGTGTGCAAGTATTTCTTAATGCATAGGAGTTTTGTTAGTATGCGCATAAGTATGAGTATAAGTTGTTTCGCGACAGTGTATTCAGTAGTGTGCATAGATATTTGGGCACTATGGAATATGTTAAACTTGACATGGTGCATGCATAGGACTAAATGCACGTGGAATATCGGTGCACGGTACAAAAACTGTGCATAGTGGGCATTGACGTACAATGCAAGAGCAGTGCGCGTGAGTTGTCGATGCGACGAAGAAGAAATGCACAGTAGATTTAGGTGCGTGGAAAAGCATTTTACCTTGTGATATTGCTATGCACGATAATATAAATGAATAGGTCAAGTTTAATATGCGTAAATTCTCTTGGAAGACGACGAGTCCGAGTTTAAATTGCATAATAATAAAAGAAAAAGAAACACATAATCGCATCAAAGTATTAATTAAAAAGAATTCCAAGTTTTATTTTCCTCTGAGTTAGACAGATAAAAATAAAAATATAATATTACAAGAAAAAAATATTATAAAATAAAAGAAGATTCATAACATCACCAGATAGGAGTTGTAATAAAACAGTCTAAAATCCGTTTCTCTATTTATATAGTAGTATTAATCACAAAATTAGAAAAGGGTGATGACAACAGTTAGCCTAATGTAAAAAGGGTTGTTTGAAGAACATGCCTATCATCTCTGGTACTCTTTACCTCTGCTACCGGCTGTTTAAAATTCGTTGAGACATGCTTATATTAGTTGAAGACTTACTTCAGCTTAGTGATCGCTTCCTTTAAGGAAGAATCTAACCAGATCGGTTGATTCTCCCCAACACTTTCGACCGCTTCAGCGATAGATTCCTCCTTCTTATGTTGCTTACTCCTTTTCTTCTTAGCGGCTGGCCTATTGATGACTAAATATTTTATAGTGGGATTCAACCTGGTTTCCAATCACAAGTCTATAACTGGATCTGTGTGGAACTTAGTTTCTATAATGTGTGCAAGGACCCTTTACTCCTTACTCGTAGGAAATTCTAGTATGTTTCTCGAATAACAAGTCTCACTCGACTTAGTCTTGTCCATGTATCTCAGGTTGTGGATACCAAAAGGTGTTTTTACAAAGAGCAGAAAGTTGAGAATTTTGGGGATTACCTCGGTTATGGATACACATATATTTTCATACTTGGGGAGTGGTAATTGTAGAACTCCATTTATGAAGCGCAAACAAATTGCGTACAAGAGTGTTGGGTTGCCATACTTGTCCAATCCATTTTGAATGATTATATTTTTAGTTCGTTACATGATGGCGTTTGGTTGACGTCACATGGTTGCGAAGTACTAAATGAGTGAAGCAGGGTGATCTGACTAAGCCATCTCTTGCTCCACGAGGGGTGGATTTGACATGTTGAGACACGTGATACCACGTCTTGGCAAAAGTGGTTTCGACAAACCACCTTCTTGCTCAAGTGTATATCAGAAGACACTGCATGTCTGTGTTTTTGAGACTTGGGTCTTATCTATAATTTCCATGGTGATAACACTAGGAAATCGGGAGAGATAATTCTGATGTGTATATAGTATCAAAAGGTCCTTATTATCATGATTTTTTGAGATTTATCCTGATTAGTATCGATGGCTGCACATTTTTCAGAATTAACAACTTGATCAGGTTAGACCAATGTAGAGTCCATAGGAATGGAAGAGGCACAAGGGAATTGCAGTCAGCAAGAGGAGAGAAAAGGGGTGGATTTCCATTTGGGAATGGAAGGAACGAACTCCAACGGACATGGAGAAGAAAGGAATGAAGATATGAATATGGCTGAGACCATTAAGAATTTACATAAGGATGTCCAAAGACATAAAGCTAATAATGAAAGGCTTATGAAAGCCAAAGAGAAACAGGATGACTTCAACATGAATCTATTGGAAGGTTTGAACATAATAGAAAAGAAATTGTTCAAGGAGAGTGAATCAAGTAAATCCGAGAGTCACAAATCTTTAGAGGAGAAAGGAAAAGTAAAAAGTGCTAATAGACATCACCATAATTCCCAAAGGCATTCCAATAAGAGAGCAGGCAAGAACTCAATTCTATCCCTTGTTAGAAGGTATAAGATATCTAGGGTAGATGAACTGTGAGGAGAAAGGAAAAAAATCAAACCTCCTACATTCAATGGTGAGAACAAGAAGGATGAAGATGTGGAAACATGGTTGCTAGGCATGAGAAAATATTTTCAATTGCATAATTATTCTTCTCATGTAGAAGGTAGAATTTCTATCTATCAACTCAAAGGAAACGCCTCCATGTGGTGGGATCAACTTGTGCAGGTGCGGCACATTGTAGATAAAAGTGTTACTTGGAAGGAATTAAAGAAGTATTTTGAGAAGAAGTACTTAACTAAAAGGGACTATGACAAGAAAATGAAAGAGTTCTTTGAACTCAAGCTTGGAAGTATGACCATAGATGAATATGAGAGAAGGTTTCTAGAACTGTTGAAGTATGTCTCTTTCATCAAGGATGAGATAGTCAAGATTCAAAGGTATTTAAGTGGATTGCCATCGCTCATTAGTGAAAAAATACATTATGATGATCCAAAGACATTAGAAGAGACCATAAGGAGAGTTAAATGCCTATATGATCATGAGAAAGAAAGTCCAACTTTCCAAAAGGCCTGGGAAGACAATAAGAAATTCAAGGTGGATCAAAGGAAGAAGGGAGCTAAGCCACCATTCTTCAGAAATAATCCACAATTGCAGAAAACACATAGAGAACCCAGAGTGATTGACACAGGGAGTCAAGGGCCAAGAAAACCACCTATGCAATGTTGGGGTTGTAAGGGACACCTATGTTTAGAGATTGTTCTCACAGAGGTGAAAAAAGTAGGATTGTTCACAATGTATAGAGAGCAGAAATAATAGAGGACATGGGAAGATATGTGCCAAGGATTTATGTATCCCTGGACAACAAGAAAGAAGAGTATCAGTCCCACATGATTGAAGTGGAAGTTATGATCAACAACCAAACCCTTGCTATTTTAATTGATTCAGGAGCTAGTCATATTTATATAGACCCTAAGATGGTGGAAAGTTTGCAACTGCCAAGAAGCAAGCATGGGAAATCTTGGTTGGTTCAACTAGATACATGAGCCAGAAGAAAAGTTAATGAGATGGTTAATTCATGCCTCATAGACATGAATGGATTGAATACCAATGTAGATTTCAAAATCTTTCCTTTAGGTTCCTATGACTGTCTAATTGGGATGGATTGGTTGGGCCAACATCACACTCTCTTAGATTGTCACAACAAAGATTTTACTTGCCTGTATGAGGAAGGGAAACTAAGAAAGGTTCAGGGAATTCCTAGGGAAATAACCATTAGAGAAATTTCAACATTGCAGCTGAAGAAATGTTACAGAAAAGGATGTCAAATAATTGCAGCTCATTTGGCAGAGACAAATAAAGCTAAGGTGCCAAATTTGGAGGATTATGCAGACCTGGAAGATTTTGAAGATGTGTTCAAGGAGGTACCCGGACTACCCCCAAGGAGAGACATTGGTTTCTCTATAAATTTGATGCCTGGAGCAACGCTAGTATCAAAGATGCCTTACAGAATGAGTACACCAGAATTGAAGGAGTTGCAAATGCATCTTGAAGAACTTCTAAAGAAGGGGTATATATGCCCAAGCATGTCACCTTGGGGTGCCCTAGTCTTGTTTGTGAGAAATAAAGATGTTACACTAAGGTTGTGCATGGATTTCAGATGGTTGAATAAAGTGACTGTTAAGAACAAGTATCCTCTACCAAGGATTGATGACCTCTTTGATCAATTGAAGGATGCAAAGATATTTTCAAAGATAGATCTCAGATCATGATACAATTAGGTAAGAATTAAAAAGGAATATATTAGCAAGACCACCTTCAGGACAAGGTATGGTCATTATGAGTTCACATTGGTACCATTTGGGTTGTCAAATGCACCAGTTGTTTTCATGTTCTTAATGAATGGTGTTTCCGAGAGTATTTGGACAAGTTTGTCATTGTCTTTTTGGATGACATTCTTATATATTCCAAGTCAGAGGAAGAGCATGAACATCATTTGAGGATGGTGTTGCAAGTATTAAGGGAACGTCAGCTATATGCCAAATTGAGAAAGTGACCATTTTATCAGAAACAGATTCATTATTTGGGGCATATCATTTCAAAATATGGGATAGTAGTGGATCCTGAGAAGATAGAGGCCATTAGAGAATGGTCATCACCAAATAATGTGACAGAGGTGAGATCATTCATGGGTCTTATAGGCTACTACAAAATATTTATTGAAGGATTCTCAAAGATTGCACATCCAATCACTTATTTTCAAAGAAAGGGAGTGAAATTTCAGTGGACACTGGATTGTGAGAGAAGTTTCCAACACTTGAAACAATTATTGACAAGAGCTCCAATATTAAGGATCGTAGACCCAGAAGAAGAATTCATCGTATGCATTGATACATGTAATGAAGGACTTGGTGGAGTCCTCAGTCAAAATGGGTTTTTCATATGTTACAAGTAAAGGAAGTTGAAGGATCATGAAAGAAACTATGCCACTCATGATTTGGAGTTGGCGGCCATAGTGCATGCCCTGAGGAAATGGAGACACTACCTCATGGGGAAAAGGTTTGAGCTAAGAACAGATCACAATGGTTTGAAATATTTATTTGATTAGCCAAATGTAAATGCCAGACAAAGCAGATGGTTAGAATTTCTAAACGAATATGACTTTGATATAAAGCATATCAAGGGGAAAGAGAATAAAGTGGTTGATGCACTTAACATGAAGGTATATGAATTACATGCTACAACCATTAGCATGTACTGAACTGATGTTAAAAGAAAACTTATGGAGGCTGCTAATGCAGATCTGCAGTACAAAGAATTGGTAGCAATGCTACAGCAGGGTAAGATACTTTGGAAGGTGGATGATTATAAGTTGGGAATATATGGAATACTATTGCGGAAGAATAGGACTTTTGTTCCAAATGTCCAAGACTTGAAACATATGATTTTGCATGAAATGCATAATGTTCCTTATGCAAGGCACTCTGGATATCAGAAAACTGTGGTAGCGATCAAGAGCCATTACTTTTGGCCAAGTATGAAGAAAGAGATCGCCGAGTACATCACTAGATGTAGGGAATTCTAGAAAGTGAAAGATGATAATAGACACCCAACAGGGTTGTTGTAACCTTTAACCATTCCTGAATGGAAGTGGGAAGTGGTGACAATGGATTTTATTACGAGATTCCCTAGAAAAGGAAAGCTGCATGATTCGATCATGGTGGTAGTGGACAAGATTATGAAAGCTTCCCATTTTCTTCCACTGAAAACTATGCATAAGGAAACAACAGTTGTTGATATTTTTATGAAGGAAGTGGCATGATTGCACAGGATTCCTAAAACAATTGGATCCGACAGAGACCCTAAATTCACCTTGAATTTTTGGAAAGGATTTCTCAAAGGATTCAGAACGAATGTGAACTTTAGTACAACTTATCATATTGAGTCTGATGGACAGAAAGAAAGAGTGAATAGGGTGATAGAAGATATGTTGAGAATGTAGGTGATGGACAAACCATCGAAATGGGAAGACTACCTACACTTGGTAGAATTTGTGTACAACAATGGGTATCAAGCATCATTGAATATGAGCCCATTTGAATCACTTTATGGTAGAAAGTGAAAAAATCCATTGAGTTGGGATAATCCAGCTGATAGGACAACAGTTGGGACAAAGTTGCTCAGGGATATGAAGGACCAGATGACAAAAATTAAGCAGAATTTAAAAGCTCCCCAAGACAAACAGAAAAGTTATGTCGATAAGAACATAACCCATAGAGAATTCAAAGTGGATGATCATTTTTTCTTGAGAGTGAAAGATAACAAGAGTTCCCTGAAGTTGGGAAGCTACGCCAAGTTAGCAGCTAGATTTTTTGGGCCTTTTGAAGTCCTAGAGAGGATTGGTCCAGTTGCTTATATGATTACATTGCCTGCATCTATGTCTATTCATAATGTCTTCCATGTATCATTGCTAAAGAAATGTATACCTGATGCTAATCATGTTATTGATTGGAATGTGATTCAGGTGGAGGAAGAAGGCATTTTTCAAGTGCATCCGGTGTGCATTTTGGACCGGAAAGACAAGCAGCTCCAGAACCGAGTCATAGGGATTGTAAAGGTTCAATGGACCTGGTACGGTCCTAAGGATTCTACTTGGGAGCATGAAGAAGTAATGCAGATATAATGCTTGCATCGTTTTGAATATTTTTGAAAACTCTGATATATATATGAGTGTATGATGCACTAAGGACAATGCATAAATAAGGGGAGGGGATTGTAATATCCCTCGACTGAACCCAATTGTAAAAGTAATATAAATATACTTAGGTTGGTGAGTTGTTTTGACCTCATTTGGTAATGCACATCACGTGGCATAGTGTGCGCATGAACTGCGTAGTAAAATGATGTAATATGCACATCGCAAGATACCACGCATAGTAACTAAGGTGCACGTAGTATGGAGGACAATGAGCCTCGTGTATATGATATGTGTTATAGGATGGTGAGCCAGTTATTATATGTTGGGATGCTTATGTTTTGGTATTAGGCCGGAATGCCTAGATGTCAAGGGCCAATGCGCCTAATTTGTACATGACTCATGATTAATATAAAATACATCATTGCGAGCAGACCAACCACGATAAAAGAGATGGGGGACTGAACTTCACTAGTTATGGAAAGGGAGGGCCAAAAGTCAAGGGAATATTATATTAATATTTCCTAAAATGTAAAGTATGGATAATTATTTTATCCTAAGTTCTAAAGTTGGAGACAAGTGGACCAAAGTAACTTCCAATATGACAAATGTCAAGTTGGGGACATGCATTCATATCGTGGGGGGGAGACTTCTCACGGATACCTTACCAGCAACTTGACGACCATCACTCTCACCATCACTTTTCACAAAGAGTTCACAGTGATTCCAGTACATAATCAGTGATCCAGTCAATGTTTCCATGACCATTTCACTCATACATTTCGTTATCCTTGAGATAGCCTTTTCACCATTCCATAACCTACTCCCATAACCCTTTTTGGTTGGTGTACCTAGTTAGCTTGGACCAGGATTGAAGAAGAAGGTTTTCAGGCCCGTGAGCAGTTATCTGAGTGAGAGAATTACTGGGGATTGATTATTGAAGGTGTTAGACTACAGCTATAATGCTATGAGACTTCTGGTCCGGCCTGTTGCTGAAGCCCTGGAAGGGAAGTCGGGTAGTCGAGGGACTGCTAAGAAGAGAAGGGGCACACTTTCTTGGGTGGGACAAGCATGCGAGGAATGAGAGGTTGTAAGATGTTAGTTGAGTGAGCACCTGAGACAGATTCTTTCATGTTGTGCATGAGCCTTAGCCTGGATAGGAACCCTTTATCCTGGGTGGAGTTCAGTCCTAGCTTGGGGGTGACTCACTGTTGAGAGTGATGAATAGTGTATTCTATGGCTAGGAGATTCGTGGATGGTCTATAAGAAGTTGGTGACAGTGTTTCTAAGATAAGTACCAATTGTATGATAAAATGATATGCTGCTTTGTTATTTACATGCCTATGTTACGATTTTATCATATATGTGATTATGAGTGCTTGTGTGTTTATGGGTAATTTCCTGTAAATGATGCATATCTGTAGTTACTGTTATTTCAATATAAAAGTTGTATGTTACAGAAAGAAAATTGTTGTTTATCTTTAAAGCTTCTGCAAGAATGTTGTATGTATATGTTTTAGTTGCATGCAATTTAAAGAGTAAATATAGGTGGCATAGCTCAGTTGATTATTAGGAATATTACTGATTGGTGTCAGAGCATGAGTGGTTTCTCTGGAGTGGTGCACTCCGGCATGTGGTTGGTCAGGGGTACATTACAGAATGGTATCAGAGCTTTAGTTCAATGAAGAGTAGTACACGTGAGTTGTCAGTGCAATGAAGAAGAAATGCACAGTAGATTTAGGTGTGTGGAAAAGTGTTTTACCTTGTGATATTGCTATGCACGATAATATAAATGAATAGGTCAAGTTTAATGTGTGCGAAGTCGGTTGGAAGGCAATGAGTATGAGTTTAAATTGCACAATAATAAAAGAAAAAGAAACACATAACCGCATCGAAGAATTAATTAAAAAGAATTACGAGTTTTAATTTCCTCCAATTTAGACAGATGAAAATAAAAATATAAGATTACAAGAAAAACTTATTATAAAAGAAAAGAAGATTCATAACATCACCAGATAGGAATTGTAATAAAACAGTCTAAAATTTGTTTATGTATTTATATAGTAGTATTAATCACAAAATTACAAAAGGGTGATGATAGTAGTTAGCCTGTTGTAAAAAGGGTTGTTTGAAGAACATGCCTATCATCTCTGGTACTCTTTACCTCCACTACTAGCTGTTCAAAATTTGCTGCGACATTCTTATCTTAGTTGAAGACTTAATTTAGCTTAGCGATCTCCGCCTTTAAGGAAGAATCTAACGAGACTGGTGCATTCTCCCAAACACTTTCGGCCACTTCAGCTGTAGATTCCTCCTTCTTATGCCACTTACTCCTTTTCTTCTTAGCAACTAGCCTGTTGATGACTAAATATTTTATAGTGGGATTCAACTTAGTTTCCGATCGTGAGTCTATAACCGGCTCTGTGTGGAACTTAGTTGCTAGAATGTGCGCAAGGACCCTTTCCTCCTTACTCGTAGGAAATTATAGTATGTTGCTCGAATAATCAGTCTCACTCGACTTAGCCTTGTCCATGTATCTTAGGTTGTGGATACCAAAAGGTGTTTTTATAGAGAGAAGAAAGTTGAGCAGTTTGGGGATTACCTTGGGTATGGATACACAAATATCTTCATACTTGGGGAGTGATAATTGTAGAACTCCATTTATGAAGCACAGAGGAATTACGTACAAGAGTGTTGGGTTTCCATGCTTGGCCAATC
Organism: Picea engelmannii; assembly: GCA_009831015.1. Taxonomy (NCBI): domain Eukaryota; kingdom Viridiplantae; phylum Streptophyta; class Pinopsida; order Pinales; family Pinaceae; genus Picea; species Picea engelmannii. The sequence continues at coordinate 1,448,091 of ML780764.1, forward strand.
TATTTAGAATGATTAGCTTCTGAGTTCGTTACATGGTGGCATTTGGTTGACGTCACATGGCTATGAAGTACCGAATGAGTGAAGCAAGGTGATCTAACTAATCCATCGCCCACTCCACGAGTGGTGGATTTGACATGTTGAGACACGTGATACTGTGTCTTGGCAAAAGTGGTTTTGGAAAACCACCTTATTTCTCAAGTGTATCTCGGAAGACACTGCACGTTTGTGTTTTCGAGACTTGGGTCTTATCTAGAATTTCCATGGTGATAACACCAGGGAATTGGGAAAGATAATTCTGATGTGTATATAGGATCAAAAGGTGAGTATTCTCATGAATTGTTGAAATTTATCCTGATTAGTTTTGATGGCTGCATGTTTTGCAGAATTAACAACAACTCGATCAGGTCAGACCAATGAAAATTCCATAGGAATGGAAGAGGCACAGGGGAATTGTAGTCAACAAGAGGAGAGTAGAGGGGTGGATGTCCATTTGGGTATGGAAGGAACGAACTCCAACAGACATGGAGAAGAAAGGAATAAAGATATGAATATGGTTGAGACCATTAAGAATTTGCAGAAGGATACCCAAAGCCATAAAGCTGATAATGAAAGGCTTATGAAAACCAAAGAGCAGCAGGATGACTTCAACATGAAGCTATTGTAAGGTTTGAATAGAATAGAAAATAAATTGGTTAAGGAGAGTGACTCAAGTAAATCTGAGAGTCACAAATCTTCATAGGATAAAGGAAAAGTAAAAAGTGCTAATAGACATCACCATCATAATCCAAAGGCATTCCAATAAGAAAGCAAGCAACAACTCAATTATATCCCCTGTCAGAAGGTATAAGAGATCTGGGGTGGATGAACTGCGAGGATAAATGAACAAAATCAAACCTCCTACATTCGATGGTGAGAAAAAGAAGGATGAATATGCAGAAACATGGTTGTTGGGCATGAGGAAATATTTTCAATTGCATAATTATTCTTCTCATGTAGAAGGTAGAATTGCTATCTATCAACTCAAAGGAAAGGCCTCCATGTGGTGGAATCAACTTGTGCAGGTGCGACACATTGTAGAGAAAAGTGTTACTTGGAAGGAATTCAAGAAGTATTTTGAGAAGAAGTACTTAAATAAAAGGTACTATGACAAGAAAATGAAAGAGTTCTTTGAAATCAAGCTTGGAAGTATGACCATAGATGAATATGAGAGAAGGTTTCTAGAAATGTTGAAGTATGTCTCTTTCATCAAGGATGAGACAGTCAAGATTCAAAGGTATTTAAGTGGATTTCTATCATTCATCAATGACAATATACAGTATGATGATCCCAAGACATTAGAAGAGACCATAAGGAGAGATAAATTCCTATATGATCAGCAGAAAGCAAGGCCAACTTTCCAAAAGGCTTGGGAAGACAATAAGAAATTCAAGGTGGATTAAGGGAAGAAGGGAGCTAAGCCACCATTCTTCAGAAATAATCCACAATGGAAGAAAACACATAAGGAACCTGGAGTGATTGACATAGGGAGTCAAGGGCCAAGACAACCACCTATTCAATGTTGGGGTTGTAAAGGAAACCATAGGTTCATAGATTGTCCTCACAGAGGTGAAAAAAGTAGGGTTGTTCACAATTTAAAGTGAGAAGAAACAGTAGAGGACATGGGCAAATATGTGCCAAGGATTTATGTATCCCCAGACAACAACAAAGAAGAGTATTAGTCCCACATGATTGAAGTGGAAGGTATGATCAACAACCAAACCCTTGCTAGTTTAATTGATTCAGGAGCTAGTCATAGTTATATAGACCCTAAGATGGTGGAAAGTTTTCAACTACCAAGAAGCAAGCATGGGAAATCATGGTTGGTGCAACTGGTTACAGGATCCAGAAGAGAAGTTAATGAGATGGTTAAGTGAAGCCTCATAGACATGAATGGACTGAATACCAAGGCGGATTTAAACATCTTACGTTTAGGTTCCTATGACTGTCTAATTGGGATGGATTGGTTGGACCAACATCACACTCTCTTAGATTGTCACAACAAAGATTTTACTTTCCTGGATGAGGAAGGGAAACTAAGGAAGGTATAAGGAATTCCCAAGGTAGTAACCATTAGAGAAATTTCAGCATTGCAGCTGAAGAAATGTTACAGAAAAGGATGTCAAATAATTGCATCTCATTTGGTAGAGAAAACTAAAGATAAGGTGCCAAATTTGGAGGATTATGTAGTCCTAGGATATTTTGAATATGTGTTCAAGGAGGTGCCCAGATGACACCCAAGGAGAGACATTGATTTCTCTATAAATTTGATGCCTGGAGCAGCACCAGTACCAAAGACTCCTTACAGAATGAGTACACCAAAATTGAAGGAGTTGCAAATGCAGCGTGAAGAACTTCTGAAGAAGGGGTATATATGCCCAAGTGTGTCACCTTGGGGTTATTCAGTCTTGTTTGTGAGAAAGAAATATGGAACACTAAGGTTGTGCATTGATTTCAGATAGTTGAATAAAGTGACTGTTAAGAACAAGTATCCTCTACCAAGGATTGATGACCTCTTTGATCAATTGAAGAATGCAAAGATATTTTCAAAGATAGATCTCAGATCAGGATACCATCAGGTAAGAATTAAATAAGAAGATATTAGAAAGACTTCCTTTAGGACAAGGTATTGTCATTATGAGTTCACATTGGTACCATTTGGGTTTTCAAATGCACCAGTTGTTTTCATGTGCTTAATGAATGGTGTTTTCCAAAAGTATTTGGACAAGTTTGTCATTGTCTTTTTGGATGACATTCTTATATATTCCAAGTCAGAGGAAGAGAATGAACATAATTTGAGGATGGTGTTGGAAGTATTAAGGGAACGTCAGTTATATTCCAAATTGATCAAGTGCTCATTTTATCAGAAATAGATTCATTATTTGGGGCATATCATTTCAAAAGATGGGATAGCAGTGGATCCTAAGAAGATAGAGGCCATTAGAAAATGGTCATCACCGAAGAATGTGACAGAGGTGAGATCATTCATGGGTCTTGCAGGCTACTATATAAGATTTATTGAAGGATTCTCAAAGATTTCACATCCAATCACTTCTTTGCAAAGAAAGGGAGTGAAGTTTTAGTGGACACTAGATTGTGAGAGAAGTTTCCAACACTTGAAACAATTATTGACAAGTGATCCAATATTAAGGATCGCAGACCCAGAAGAAGACTTCATCGTATGCACTAATTCATGTAATGAAGGACTTGGTGGAGTCCTCAGTCAAAATGGGTTTGTCATATGTTACGAATCAAGGAAGTTGAAGGATCATGAAAGAAACTATGCCACTCGTGATTTTGAGTTGGCAGCCATAGTGCATGCCCTAAGGAAATGGAGACACTACCTCATGGGGAAAAGGTTTGAGCTAAGAAAAAACCACAATGGTTTGAAATATTTATTTGATTAACCAAATCTAAATGCTAGACAAAGAAGATGGTTATAATTTCTAAGTGAATATGACTTTTATATAAATCATATCAAGGGGAAAGAGAATAAAGTGGTTGATGAACAATGACTGTTACCAAGAACACATAGAGATATAACCTCTATCTATTTTCTTAAGAAACGAACCATTTGACAATAATACTGGTGAGGACGCCTAACACCGAGGCATAAATTATATTATTCCAGAACCATACTGTATATATCAATGTTATGGCCACCCTATGACCAATTCTTGAGATACTTTGGTGCCAAGACAATGAGAATGAGCCCACGACCATGACTCTGGTATTAAAAATATACAACAACCGAGTGGCGATCTAAATGTGACTGGATAGTGTTACACTCATGACTGTGAGGAAGCAACCAACAATAATACACGGAGAGAAACTCCCCACCTTTTTAACATAGAGTGATAATACCACATTCACTTAATATCCATAGATACCCATCATCATTTTAACTAACAGAGAAACCATTGAATGCACAACTCAACCCAAAAACAATTCTTTTGCTTGCAATCCAAAAAAATTTCACAGTCATCTTAGAGAGAAATAACACACATTTACAAGTGAAAATTCTTAGGAGCACACAAACCTAAGCATTATTAAGCCATTTTTTGTTCATACACAGAGAATAATTCATGGATGGAGTGAAAAAGAACCATACCTATAACAAAGAGATTAAAAGGGTGAGTTGGACGAGCGTTCTTCTTTCCAAGCCTGAAATGCAGAGCTTAACCACCAACAAACTGAAATACAACAAGGAACAACACTAGGGTGACAATCGATGGGGGAAGTATGGAGTGACATGCATTTACTGCATGTCGCTTCCATCTCCTATCCTATTCAATTATGAAGTACAAGACAACCAAACATTCACCATATCATTTAACCATGTATTCAATGCCCAAACCATTGAAATTTGCGACAACATTCCTTGCCCAATGCGCCACACAAAAATGACATGTTAACCTTTGCCAAGTTTTTATGCCATATCATGTGTATTGCAATGTTACATGCACCCCAAAATAAATCAAATGAAAATTTCATAGCCACTAACCAACCATATAATAGTTAGGATTAACACTAACATCTTTTACTTTTCCATTTGCATATAATCCTTAACATAGCTCAAACATAGATCCTTTCCTTTTAGGATTTTTTCATGAGTTTCCTTTCTTTGTTTTGGTTATGTTATTACTAACATGTTTCTTGTGTGTATGTGGCTAGGTAGTAGATCATGATGATTTGTGACATTATTAAATCATACAAACTATAAATACATGCCCATCATAACATAAAAATAATGCCTTGAATTGCAAAAACATCCTATAAAAATGCATCATCCACCTGTTACTATGCCAAAATGAAACCAATATTGCATTGTCAACCATGTAGGACTATGTAAGAAGTGTCGAAATAGAAACAAAAAATGTGTGATATGTCTATCTTTGAGCCTCCAGTCTACAAGGGGGTCCCACCTACTAGTATTATATTATTAGCATAGTTTAAATAATAGGGTTGAAGAAATAATTTCTGGGAAAAATTCCACGTTGCGATTTTAATCGTCAACAAATTGGTGACTCCATAGGGAAATTTTTTTCCAACAGATTAAGAACTCAAAATGTCTGGTTTCGCAGACCAAGTAATCATCATATCGAGAAGATATAAATCAGAATGATTATGCAATAGGAGCAAGTGAGAGGATTTAGTGGAAAGATGACTAGGAATTTGGGAATAACTCATGGAAAGTGTTAAGTATGAGGGGGTTCATCCCTATAAGCATAGTCATTCAACTAAAATTTTCTCTTAACTTCAAGGATAATTTTTTTTTTGAACTTACTCTTTTTGAATCTCGAATGGATGAAGAAATGGAAAGCAAAAGTGAGATGTAACCAACTATCTCATAAAAAGGCAATGAAAGTGGAAAACAAATTCAATGATGCCTTCAGGGAGAACATTGTGAAAACCATGTAATCTTGATTGTTATCACTTAAAAATACTTTGCAGGAGTGTCGTTGTGGAAAAATTGATCCAACACTTATTTTTGACAAAAAAATGAATTCAAAAGAACAAAAGAAAGAAATTTCATAACAGAAATGAAACAACAAAATGGGAGTGAGAAAAAATCAAATGATAGAAATGAAAACAAAAGAAATGAAAACCACTAAAATGAAAGCAGAATTGAAAACTACTGTAAAATAATAATTGAAATAGTAGAGTTGAAAACTACTAAAATGAAAGAAGAATTGAAACTACTAAAATACAGAACAATCCAAACAGTGTTAAACTCTTCAAGTTGGTTCAACGTAGTGTTTTAAGTGAGAATCGTTAGTAGGAAAACAATTGGTCTTGCAAATCCTTTAGAATGTAAGAGTTTTCACCTAGGACAAAAGAGATCTTGAAAGGACCCAACCATAATTTTTGAAACTTTGAGTGTCTTCCCCTATCAACATGAGCTGACTCCCACAGCAGTGCTTTCTCATTGACTTTAAATTTGACAATTTTGACACTCTTGTTGAAATACTTCTTAACAGTATGTTGTCTCTTTTTTATATTACCGAAGGCAAACATCCTTTTCTCCTCTAAATCCAGTAGTGCATTCATCCTTTGCGAAACATCAAAAAAATTTAATTCTTCAACCTATAGCATTAACCTCAAGGAGGAAAGTTCTAGCTCATTAGGAAGAATGGATTCTTGACCATACACAAGCTGGAAAGGAGTGCAACTTGTGCTCACCAGTGTGTAAGTGAGGAGAATGTGCCATTGACGAGGCTTATCTTTGATAAGCCTTTTGACAATTCTCACCAGATTCTTGTTGGTAGACTCGGTCTGCCCATTTCCTTGAGGGTAATAAGCTGATGAGGTAAAAATTTTAACCCCCAAATTAGCTAAAAATTGGGTCATCTTAGTAGAAATAAAAGTGGGACCATTATCTGTAATAATTTCCAAAGGAAGACCAAATCTGGAAAATAAGTTATTTTCAAGGAAAGAAATCACATGATCATTTGTTGAATGTTTAATAAGGACAAATTCAACCCATTTTGTAAAATAGTCAGTGGATTTCAAAATAAAGACATGTCCAGCTAAAGACGAAGGATTAATAGGACCAATAAAATCCAATCCCTACTTTGAAAAAGGAAAATCCAGGAGGACAGGTTGTAACGCCATGGCTGAAATGCGTTCTTTCCCAACAAATTTCTGGCACTTGTCACAAGATCTCAAAAAAACATAAGAATCACGAAAGATTGAAGGCCAATAGTATCATTTTCTAATAATATTAAAAGCAGTGGTTTTAGCAGAAAAATGACCTCCTACGTGAATAACAGAATTTGAAGAACCATGAGTTTCTTGCAACAATTTTTGTGCTTTCTCACTGTTTACACAGCGAAGCAACATACCATCAACAGATCTTCTAAACAAGAAGTATCCTATAATGATGTATCTAGCAGATTCAAGATGGAGACTTCTTCTTTGATGAGTGTCTAATTTATCTGGACATATTTGATTTTTCAAATATTAAACCAAATTCTTATACCAAGGATGTTCAGACACCGGAAGGATCAGATTATCAATTTAGAATAGTGCTTATAGAGAACTATCTTATTCATCAATTTCTTTACTAGTTTCAGCATGCTGACCTAAGTGAAGAGATAAGTCATGTCGCTTGATGGTGGTATAAGTCATGATAGTTAAATCATGATCTTGGATCTTGGCAAGCCAATGTGAAATCTTACCTAAAAGACAATTCTGTGAGAGAAAATACTTGACAGTGGGTAAAGTGACTTTTACCAACATATGCTTACCTAAGATGAAGTGGAGAAATTTTTCAACAGATTTAACAAGAGAGAAAGCATGTTTTTCAATAAAAGAATATTTAAACTCATCATCAGACAAGCTTTGACTCATGTAAGCCACTGGTTTTTTATTACCTTGATCATCACCTTGCATGAGGATAGAAAAAACTTCTTCCTCTGTGGCATTGGTATATATCATAAATTCTTTCTCAAAATACGGCTTCACCAAAACCGGTGCAAAGATGAGTGCTTTCTTGATCCCTACAAAAGAATCTTCGACATCATATATCCAAGAGAAGGAACGATCTTGGTTAAGCAGATTATGAATTGGTTTGACCATTACAACAAAATTAGGAACAAACCTACAGACAAAGTTAATAACCCCCATAAAATCTTGAACCTCCTTCTTGGAAGTGGGAGAAGGCAAATTTAGGATAGCAACAATCCTTTCAAGATCATTGCTTATTCCTGAATCGGAGACAATGTGTCCAAGGAGCTTGCCCTTAGTAACTCCGAAAATAGACTTAGAAGGATTTAGAGAAATTCCAAATTTCCTACATCGCATGAGAACTCTTTTAAGATGACCAAAATGATCTAATCGGTTCTTAGAGTACACAGTTAAGTCATCAAGATAGATCTAAATAATCTTGTCGATCAAATCATCAAAAGATAACTGCATAGCTCTTTGAAAAGTGACACCTTCATTAGATAAGCCAAAAGGCATACATTCATAAGTAAAAAATCCCCAATGAGTAATAAAAGTGGTTTTATATTTATCTTCCCTTTTTACCTTGATTTGATTGTAACCAGAGAAATCGTCAAGTAAGGACATCATCTGTGACCCTGCAAGTTGCTGCAAAATCATTTCCATATTAGGGAGAGGAAAGTGATATTTTATGCTAGCACGATTCAATGCATGAAAATCTACACATAATTTGATTTGACCAGTTGTTTTCCAAACGAGAACCAAATTAGAAACCCATTCTGAATACTTAACCAGAAAGATAATCCCAGCCTTCAAGTGTTTTTCCAACTCCTTTTGAATAATTTCTTCCAGTGCAGGGTTAATATGTCTTTATTTTTTCCTAACTGGTTTTATGCCCTCCTTGATAGGAATGGCATGATGTATAAGAGCAGGATCAAAACCACAAATATCCTCATAAGACCAAGAAAAAACATCTTGAAATTCACCAAGAAGTATGGAAAACTTCATTTTTTCTTCATCAGAACATTGGGCACCTATTTTAACATTATTTGGAGACTCGGGTGTCCCAATGTTCAAGGAAATGGTTTCACCCACCTTCATTTTCGATTCATATTCTTTATGTTTCTCTTTGTTTCGTACATCACTCAATGAAAATGAACTTTCTAGAGGATTCAAACCCTTAGGAATCTTGTTATCTTCCATTGATGCAATTTCCTTAGTCTTTTAAAGTTCATTTTGAATGAAATCACAGATGCTCTCATCACTAGGGAAGACCTACCGTGATTCTATATTGTCAGGGATATGTGGACGATATAGAGATTGAAAAGTACAATTAGGTATTTGTGGTAGAAGTTGTCTATTAAAAATAGCTAACCGATCATCCATTGAGTTCAATTCCCTCTTAACATGAGTAATGCTAAAAGATAGTAGGTTCAAGATAATTACCCAAACAGTTTGGGTGTAGCGTTTCATAAAATTGCTGCTAGGAGAGTATATCTTACGTACAAGGTTCACAAAAAGATCGGAATATCTAAAAATTGTAAGATGGCCACAACACAGATTATAGGCGTTTTTGATGCCTAATAGTAATGCTTCGAATTTAGTGACATTGTTTGTGCAAGCAAACTCTAACCTATAAGAAAAATTATGAATTTTCCCCACAGGAGAGTACAAGATAATGCCTGTTCAGTTTACTTCATTGGAGCATGAACCATCAAAGTTCATATGCCACATTCCATCCTCTATGTCGATTTGTTCCAAGAGAGTGTTGTCCTCATCAACAAATATGAAGTATGCTCCTTAGTCCCCCTCGATATAATTCACATTAGGTTGGGGGAGACTTTCTATGTAAGGTCAAATTCTTCCCTCTCTAAGGAATATGATGTTTTTTCCATTCCAAGGAACATATAAGTGTGTCCCGTCGAGTGAGAGGTATCCACCCGTCAAAGATTTCTAATCTCTTCCTAGGATGATCAAGTAGTTTCTTACTGGAATATTGATTACCTGAATATTGAGCGTTGTCCTAATTTTAGGGTGCGCGCACAAAACCAAGGTCACGTCCTCGATTTCACCTATGGTCATTTGTTGTAGACTATTATAAGAGAGCATTCTTCTAGCGTTTTCATTTATAAAAGACAAGCCTAGCTCTTCCATAATAATATTTGACATTACACTTGGGCCCGAACCACTGTCAATGAGGAAACAATGGGAAATCTTATCCATAATCTTTGCAAAAATATAAAACAGGGGATTTTTTATAGGGTGTCTAAATTTATTTACACCTACTTTATTTACAGATGAATCCTCTTCATCTACCTCTTCGGATAGGTTGGCTACAACAAAATATTTTCCTTCCATGAATTGTTTTAGATGCTTCTGTTTTTTAGGGACGACAAGCATGTCTAGAAGGGTTGCATCTACTTTGATGTTGTCCAACTGATATAGAATGTTGTATTTGGAAGAGGGGATAGGGGAGGTAGTTCCTTGACTTTCAAGAGCTTTAATAACTTGAACAGTAGAATATGGTGAGGATGAGATTAAACTAGAAGAATTGTGGGGACGATCATATTTTCTTTTGGGAGCATAGAATTTATTCCTAGTATTGATGATCATGACATCTTCTGGCTCTACAAATTCTAGTTTCAAGTCTCTTATGAAATATTTTATCTATGGCAATCTTCTTTACCTCACATGTACTTTCCTCATGGTGTTCCTCGCAAAATTTACACCAACTATGAGGCATGATAGCTTTAGGCTGAAAATTATTTTCACTTGGATTTCTAAAGGGGGGTGTAGAAGAAGATGAAGCTCCGGGGGTAGGAGAGGAGACATTTCTCTTTCACTCATACACTATCATACAATTATTCATGTCTTGTACAAGTTGTAAGAGGGAAGGCATGTCTGTCTATTTAACTAAATCTCTCTTAGAAAGACATGTTCTTTCAAGTTGTTCTTCATACTCTAAAAAAGTATGTAGAGCGGAACCGAGGTTATCAATGGCCTTTTTCTCAAGCCTATGATGGTAGGGGGAAGGTAATGCATTATAATAATGCATGAAATTGGGTTGGTTATGAGTTTGAATGAGTTCAAGGATTTGATTTTATAACTTGGTGAAATGAAAGTTGAAGGACTTGATAGTCTCACCATCCTTATAAGCAATCTTATTGTATTCCTATAACTGCTCGGTTGGGATTTTGGATTTCCCATAGGTGGATTTGAACCAATAGACTAACCCCTCCCAAGTATATAAAATCTTAGGAGGAATATCAAATAAATTGGACACAGCCTTCTTGTTAGCACTAGAAGTCACCTTTGGATTGCGACAAAGGTAAGCCCAGTACCCATCAGTTTGTATGTCACAATGAATAAAATAAAGGGGGGTCTAATGGACTTAGACTCATGATTCTATCGCTTTAACTCAGAAAACTGGGTTGGTATGCATAAGCAGATGAGGTCTTGATCTAACTTCAATCATTAAGTTCTAATAAGGGTGAGTAGGGGGAAGAAGCAAATAAGAGTGAAGAGGTCTGCTATGGACATCCGGTCTTCCAGTAGCCTGGGCAGGAAAAAATCAAAACAAAAGATCCTCTTCGTTCATAGTTTCATACACTAAAATATATTTAAGAAACATAGTCATAACAACACAATGATCACACCTACATCACATTGTAGCTACAACAACTCAACTGGATCATCCATGCTTGAGATCTTCAGTGTTAGAGGGAAAAGAAAACACAGGAAACTGATTAAAACTAATTGCGATGTCACTGTGGTCAAACCTGCATCAAAAAAACATAACTACCCTCGACTAGATGATCCATTCCTGAGTGTTCTAACACAGGTGTTATAGAGATATGAAAAGAAATTGACTTACATTAAACAAGAAGTCTCAAATACAAATACATAACAAAAGAACCAGAGCTTCATTAAAAGTTTACAATCGGGATCTTAGCTCAACCATCGACCCTAACAAATATTAAAACTAACTATTTATACTCAGAACAACTCGCTTCCCTCAAGAACATGCTCTAGTCATTGCATTCAAGGCTTGGTATCTGCATCTTCTTCTATCAGGATGCACATTCATTCCTCTGTTAGATGCAAGATTAGATCGGTATGGATTTGCAGGAAAATCCATTGAAAGGGGAACTTTCGGCTGACAGTCTTCCCTCATGGCTAGTTCTTCCATGCTTTACATTTATGGGGTGAGACAAGGTTTCAACTACCTCCCCCATTTTCATTAACTACTTCATCAGGATCAAGAAGAGGCCCAACACCCATGAATGTTCCAGGTAGTGCCCACGACCTCTTCCAGTCGATCTTGGTGCCTCGAAACCACGCAAAGCTTCTTATGAGACCATGATAGGTGCTTTCGGCCCTTGGCATAGCTCCTATCCATCTCTCCATTAAACCTCATGTCATGACTTTATGCATATTCCATGTGAAATTTTGGGATTTCGCATTTCGAGAGTTTTCACTCCCCTTGAATTCAAACATCCCGATGTTCGTTCCTGTGAAATGACCCTAGTCAGATCAATGACCAGATATTCGTTGCATCTAATGACCATGATATCCTCCTTGAACAATCTCAGTTTCATGCTACTCAACAAGAGCTTACCTCTCTTTACGTCCCTGAATCCATATGACCCTGGGTTGTGATCGTGGGATTAATTCTCAGGGGTTTCGGGATTTCACGCTTCATGAGCTCGCGACATATTCCATTCTAAAACATCTGAGTTGTGAAATCATGATCACCTGGATTGGATGACACGCATCTCTTTGCATTAGAAAACCCAAATCATATCGGCATTTCGAGACCTCAGACCATCGACACTTCTCAATACAGCCTTCCTGAAAAGGTTTTCTCTGCGGTTCGTATCCTGCACCACTTGCTCTTGCCAGAATCAATAGCTAGGATGGCCTCGCAATTTCGTAACTCTGCCTGATGCTAAACTTTGTGTAATTCTATGATCCCAATCACCTGACGACCATCGATCCGATCTTCTTGATGGATCTATGTCATTGAAAGATGATCTTGCTCGCTCTCTTGATTTGAGTCCAGATCAGACCACTCTAAGTGATGAGCTTTGTGCTTATGACTGCGGCCTGTGTAAATAAATACTTGGGAGGTTGGTTGAAGGCTCAAGAAAGAAAAATATCAATGATATAGATAAAGAGATAAGTTATCAACCTTAGATAAAATAGAGAAGCTCAGAGCCAATATTTCTCGATAAACCAACAAATGAAAATCATGTCTATCAAACGGGTGAAGAAAAATAGCAGAAAACTACAAGTCGAGAGTGAAAAACTTACGATCGGGTCTGCAAAAGGAGGAGAAACATGAAAAATTACATACTTAGGTAGAAACCAGAAACCCACAACACTGCTGACAAGTTTATGTGATATCATTTGACTCCATAGGGGGTGGCATGCCCCTTGAGGGTTGCTAAGAGCATGTAGCTCCAGTGCCTTTGCTTTGGGTTATGGAGTCTCCTATTAAAAAAGAAATAAACATAAAACATGAACGATATTTACAATGGTGGGACGCCGACTGTGGCTTTAAACACAAATTTTTTTTATGAAGTACCCATTCACTAGGCCACCAAAAAATTCCTCACCCTCCAAATTTTGCAACCGATAAGGGTTGTTTGGAAATGTCTCAGACATCTTGAAGGGACTAATCCATAGGGCTTCAAATTTACCATGCTTGTCCTTGTTCTATCTGGGCGCATCCCATTTGAGTACTAACTCTCCCAACTAGAAATCTTCTTTGCTTCTCTTCCTTTCAAAGTTATGCTTGATCTTCTACTAACGATCATGTTCTTTGTCCATTATTTTCTCTATGGTTTGCTGTACTTCTGCCAGCTGATGTATCCTTCTGACCATGTCGTCGGGATCTTCCTGGAAATATTAGAAGAACTTTTCCACAAGAAAGGCGAGCTGAGAAGGAAAAACGGCTTCAGTCCCATATACAAGATGGAAAGGAGAGACACCCATGGACCTCTTTGTTGTCACTCTATCAGCCCACAAATAAAATTTTATCTTTGAATCCCATTCTTTCTTGTTGTCCTCTAGCAGTCTTCTGATGATCTTTATCAGGATTTTGTTAGATGACTCTGCTAACCTGATTCCTTGGGGATAGTAGGGGGTAGAGCGAATCAATGCAATTCCGAACTTCTCACAAAAATTGACCAATGGTTCAACCTTGAAGGATACGACATTATCAATGATGATTCTATTAGGACAGCCAAACCTTTCCATAATATCTTCAAGAAAACCAATGATTACTTTGTGAGAAGCACTCCTTGTGGGGATAACTTCTATCCATTTGGTGAAATAATATGTTGCAGTTAAGATCCACCTGTGTTGACCACTTGAATCAGGGTGAATTTCCCCAATAAAGTCCATTCCCAACTACTAAAAGGGTCCTGAAGCTACCACAACCTTCAATGGTAGATATTTGAGTTGTTGATTCCCAGAGAATTTTTTACATTTTATACAAGCCCTGATTTTTGCACATACATCAGTGAATAGAGTAGGATATAAGTAACCATCCCTGAGAATCTTATAGGTTGTGGTCCTCCAAAAGTGATGCCCCTCACATAGGCTATCATGAAAATTGAACATAATATTTTGGGCCTCCTATGGGTCTAAACATCTCAGAAGCACCCCTAGAGGGTCTTTCCAAAATAAGACCTGATCAATAAGGAAATATCTAATTGCTTTGAGCTTTAAATCCCTTGCCTTGATTTTTCTGATACCATCAGGGGGTCACAACTCCTATAGAAAATATATAACGTCTTTATACCAGGTGCATTCTTCCAATGGAGGGTTTTCCTAATGACTTTTATCGGACAACTCAGCGTGCTGATTTTCTGAGCAATTGTTGATGAAGTTAACCCCCAAATCTTTACAATTGGATTCACCCAATATCTTTTCTAAACCTTGGCCTTTAACTAGTTTGGTGGGTTTTATTTCCAGATCAATTTCAAGGATTTTGACAATCCACTTTCTCCTTCTCCTGTCTATGTCAGGCTGAATGAGAATGTCCTTCACAGAAGCTGAAGGAACATATGCAATGATCTTCGAATGAAAAACATAGACTCAGAAAGCTTTGAGATCTTTCACCAAGGCATAGGCCCGCTTCTCCATGATGTCATATTTGACCTCAGCGTCCCTCAGTGCTCTGCTAAAAAATTAAATAGGTTGCTCCAACCCTTTAGCATTCTTTTGCAATAAAACAACTGCCACTCTATCAAAAGAAACAAAGCAAAAAATTAGGAAATCCTTTGAATAATCGAGACTGATTAGCATAGGTGCTTTAGTCAATTCCTTCTTGATTTGGTTGAAGGAATATCTAGATTTGACAGTACATTTCATTTCATTCTCCTTCTCGAGCATGATTGTGATATGCTTTACCAGTTCGGAAAAATTTGTAACAAACCTTCTTAAAAAATTAATTTTGCCTAGGAAGAACTGAGCTTCCTTCTTGGATTTGGGAAGCGACAGGGTTTGTATAACTTCCACCCTTCTTGAATCAATCCTTACCCCCTCAGTGGATACAATGTGCCCCAACAATTTTCCCTCTTGCATGGAAAATAAATATTTCTTGGGATTTAGGGAGAGACCAAAATGTTTTCATTTCAAGAAAACCCTTCTTAGATGATAGTAGTCAACATAGAGTTTGATTTCTCCAATCTTATTTCTCATTGGGACCCGATTTTCCACCCATTCATAATATCTCAATGGGACAATGATTTGGGAATCCATTAGCTTCTTTACCTCTCTTTCCATAATAGACAACAACATAGGATTTATTTATCTTAATTTCTTCCTAAATGGTCTGGCCTCCTCTTTCAATGGGATGTTATGCTCAATGACACTGGTGTCATATGTCTTGAGGTATTCATAGGTCCAATAAAATACATCAGTGAATTCCTTTAATAACTCAGCATACTCGTCCCTCTGCTCCCTTGACAAACTGCTTGACAACTTAACAAACTTTGGTGTCTTCTCTGTGACAATATTGCATTCAACTAAATCAACATCCTTGTTTGTTACTTTACCCCTTTCTGCCACATCATTTCTATCAAATATTGTTTCCAAAGGAACTAGTCCCTTTGGGATATGATTGTTAGGAAGATGAACAATATGATTATTAGCAATTTCGTTCAGCAAAACATCAACATGAGGCTCTATTTCAGAATCTGGATCTTGATCAATGTGTAATGCAGAAAACTCATCAACAATTTATAGAAATATTTTGATTTCAAGATCATCCTCAAACACTTTCCAATTCTTGAAATTGTCATGTATAGAGGGTCTATATTTTACTTCTACATAATACCTGAGCTTAGGTGGCAGCGAGATTCTGAAATTGCTCACTGAAACAACCAAAGAATCAACCACTGTGTTCTCCTCTCTCAAAATGAATGAAATGTTCAAAGCCAAGAAAAAAATGCCAATCAAGTCCCACACTTCATTTCTATATGATCTCAGCCGAGGATGCTTAGCTTGATAAAGATTCCTAATCTGATTAACAATCAATTTTGCATCCCCAAACACAAATATTTCCTTGATCCCCATGTCTTTTGCAACCCTTAAGCCCAAAACAAGAGATTCATATTCTTCCACATTATTTGTAGTTTCAAATTCTAACTTGTAGGACAGGGATATAGCTTCTTGAGCAGGGGAAACAAAGACTACTCTAGCACCAACACCTTCTCTATAAGAGGCCCCATCAATGAACATTTTCCAAATGGAGGTGATCAGAGGAGGATATTCACAAAGAGGAATGGGTTTTTTGATCTCAAGAGGGGGTTCAAGGGCACCAATGAGCTGCAATAAGCTAGATCCCAAATTAGTATGAAGGGAAAAGATAGGATGATTGGTGGGGTCTTCTTTATCATTGATAATGTAGGCCAATTGAGCTTCTTTTTACAGTCTTCTATGCTCCTCTCCAAAGAATGGAATGATATCATATGTGAGGTCTATCTGTAATGTTCCCCCAAGTATTTTTATCCAATATCTTGACAATAGCATGCCAAACTTGGGATGAACATCAACCACCACGATATCCATTACCACACTTTTCATGGGTAGTTGAAACAAGGTCACGAACAGATCTTTAATGACCCCAAGACATTGTACCCTCTTTGAATCAAAAGAATATAAATCATGATAAGTCTTTGTGATGTCTAATCCAAGATATTACATGACAATTTTGGGCATGATATTATGAGATTCCCCTGAGTCCATCAGAAAATTATGCAACACCTTGTCATGTATGTGCAGTGATGTATAGAAGGGAGGGGATGAATCCTCTCTATATTCTACCATAGGGCCTAAGATGACTGTTGTATTTTCATCTTGGAGGTTGATTGAGTCTGTGGAATGAGGAGATGGCTCGAAATGCAACAACTTAGAGAGGGATTTTTTGAAATCTTCATGCTTGACTAGCTCTGAAAGGGGCACATGGATCCTAATATTTTTAATTTCATGCTCAAAGTTAAAATAGGATGGGGGCTTGAGAATTTCTCTCACTTCTGGGACATGGCATTTGGCTATTGGTGAAGGATTTTGTGTTTTCTTTTCCTTTCTTCTATTTGATGCATCTCTAGCAGGCTTCTCTACTTTGGAAGGTTGATCAGGGATGTCATACTTCCCTTATTTCTTCTTAGACCCGAGGTTATATTTATTTGGACTATTATTTTATTTTCCCCCCTTACTCAGCTCATTTATTTGGTTGTTCATGAGGGACTCCTTGTATGCATATTGAGTCAAATGGGGAAATGGGGATGTGTCTCCAAGAAAATGGATTTTAGGATCAATCTCTTCTTTGTCCCCTTCCTCATCAGCCATGAGGTTATTTTGGAGAGGGGTTTGGATTTTCTGATCATCCCTATCTCTATTTTTGGGCTCTCTTGGAAGTATCTGGGGGGTGTTATTTGGTATTCTGAAGTTGCCTTTGCTTTTGTCATTTTGGGCATCTTTATAACCTTGATTCCCTTCAAACTTCATCTTCTCCATTTCTGCAGAAAGAGATTTCACCATCTTGGTCAATTCATCTACTTGAGGGTGAGATGCAGAAGAAATGGAGGTGGAGGCTTCAGACCTTCCCCTTCCTCTATCTCTGTCAGTTTTATTCCTAATTCTATCAACTGCCAATACATTCGATTCTACTTCTAGGGTTGCATCTTGCATATGATCTAGGGAAGTGTCTCTTCTCTCTCTGAGTAGGAGGCATAAATTAGGGTCAAAAGCACTAGAATAAGTTCTTTTGGCAAAAGCTTCAGTAGGCTTTATCTCAGTAGGGATCTTATTGTACATTTTTTTAAATCTCTTAGAGAAGTTAGAGACAGATTCTCCCTCTTTCCTCTTTAGGGACCCAAACTTTGTGATATAATACATAAAGTATTTTTTTATCCCCCCACTGCCTCAAGAAGACATCATCTAAAGCCTCAATCTGAATATTAGATCCAGGGGTCAATCCCCTAAACCATTTCCTAGCCTCACCATCAAGGCTCTGTACAAAGACTCTCATCCAGACGTCCTCATTTTCAATGTTTAGATTGTCAGCATAACTGTAGAAGGTAGCAAGGTACTCTTCAGAAGTTATGTCTTCTTCTCCTGTGAATTTGGGCATATACTTTAGGTAATCTCCAGTAAGGAGAGCATTCATTGGTTGAGGTAGGACTAGAGGGGAATATCTTATAGCCACTATGGAATCCATTCTATTTCTAGGGGGATTAACACTCACCATAGGGATGATTAGTGGAGGAGAACCAGGAGAGGATGGAGTTCGAACAGGCGATACTGGAACTGAGCTTCCAGGAGGGAAGGGAAACAACAAAGGATTTGGAGAAAAAGCTATAGGGATTGAGGAACATAGGTTTCCCTTTCTGTAGTAACAGAAGTAATAGGAGGAGGGGTGGTAAAGCCTATGATAGGAAACTATTCTAAGGCACTGGGTCTAAACCATGGTACAACTTTAGGGGAGAGAGGAGTGACAAGGATTTCTCCCTCCAATCCCATACCAAGACGGGAAAACTCACCAGGAACACTCCCAAAATTTAAAGTTCGGGAAACTCCAATAGAAGCTATAATAGGAAAATGATAAGAAGATATCGGATTTTATATAGGAGGACAATGAAAATCATCGGAAATACCTGGTTCAGCAGTAGAAGTACCTTCTCAAGGGACCTTTCCCTTTCTAATAATTTTCTCTGGGTTAGCTTCAGAAGTTTCTAAAGGCAGCTGTGGAGTAGACCTCATGTGTCTGCCTCTAGATGCCACAGTGGAAACAATGGAGTCACCACAATAGAGTTGCCACAATGGAGTCTCCAGGTGCACAGTTGCAATATATGATGTACTATGTTTTGATGCACCTTCATAACCAATAAGATTTTTCATTCAATACCAGGGAAAATCTTCAATTCACCCCCGACAACAGCACCAGAAATGTTAGCACTAGAAGTCACCTATGGATTGCGGCAGAGGCAAGCCCAATACCCATCAATTTGTATGTCACAATGAATAAATTAAGGGGGGATCTAATGGACGCAAACTCGGGATTCTATCGCTTTATCTCATAAAACTGGGTTGGTATGCATAAGTAGATGAGGTCTTGATCTAACTTCAGTCAATAAGTTGTAATAAGGTCGAGTAGGGGGAAGAAACAAAAAAGAGTGAAGAGGTCTTCTATGGACATCCAGTCTTCTAGCAGCCTAGGGAGGAAAAAATCAAAAGACAAGATCCTCTTGGTTCAGAGTTTCAGACACTAAAAGATATTTAAGCAACACAGTGATAACAGCACAATGAGAAACCCTACATCACATTGCAGCTACAACAACTCAAGTGGATCATCCATGCCCGATATCTTTAGTGTAAGAGGGAAAATACAACATATGAAACTGATTAAAACTGATTGTGATGTCATTGTGATCAAACCTACATTACAAAATCATAACTACCCTCGATTGGATCATCCATGCCCAAGCGTTCTAACATAGCTATTACAGAGATATGAAAGGAAACTGACTTACATTAAACAAGAAGTCTCAAATACAAATACATAATGAGAAGAGCCATAGCTTCATTAAAAATTTACAATCGACAACTTATCTCAACCATCAACCCTAACAAAATATTAAAACTAACTATTTATACTTAGAACAACTCGATTCCCTCAGGAACACACTCTGGTCATTTCATTCAAGGCTAGAAGTCTGCATCTTCTTCTGTCAGGCCACACATTCATTCCTCTGTGAGACACAAGATTAGATCAGTATGGGATTTGCAGGAAAATCCATTGACAGGGGAACGTTCGACTGACATTCTACCCTCACGACTAGTTCTTCCATGCTTTCCATTTATGGGGTGAGACAAGGTTTAAACTACCTCCCCCATTTTCATTAACTACTTCATTGGGAACGGGAAGAGACCTGACACCCATGATTTTTAAAGGAAGTGCCCGTGACTTCTGCCATTCAATCCCGGTGCCTTGAAACCACACAGATCTTTTGATGATACCATGACGGGCTCTTTCAGCCCTTGGCGCAGCTCCTATCCATCGCTTCACTTGACCTCGGGCCATGACCTTATGCATATTCCATATGAAATTTTGGGATTTCACATTTTGAGAGTTTTCACTCCCCTTGACTTCAAAAATCCCGATGCTCGTTCCTACAAAATGACCCTATTCAGATCAATGGCTGGATCTTCCTTTCAAATGATGACCACGATTGCCTCCTCTAACAATATTAGTTGCCTGCTTCTCAACATGCACTTACCTTTCTTTACATCCCTGCTTCCATACGACCCCGGGTTGTGATCATGGGCTTAATTCCCAAGTGTTTTGGGATTTCGCACTTGGTGAGCTCACAATGTATTCCATGCTAAAACCTTTGGGTTGTGAAATCATGATCACTTGGATTGGGTGACATGCATATCTTTGCATTGGATGACCCAGATCATATCGACATTTTGAGACCTCAAACCATCGACACTTCTCACTTCAGACTTCCCAAAAAGGATTTTTCCATGGTTCGGATCCTGCACCACATGCCCTTCCCAAGATCAGTGACTATGATGGCCTCATGATTTCAGAACTTGTCCTGATGCTAAACTTCATTTAATTGTATGATCCTCGATCACCTGATGGTCATCGATCTGATCTTCCTAATGGATCTCTGTCATTGAAATCTGATCTTGCTCGCTCGCTTGATTTGAGTCCACATCAGACCGCTCTAAGTGATGCACTTTGTGATTATGACAGTGGCCTATGTAAATAAATACTTTGGCGGTTGGTTGAAGGCTCAAGAAAGAAAAATATCAGTGACATAGGTAAAGAAAGAAGTGATCGACCTTAGATAAAATAGATAAGCTCAGGGCCAATATTTCTTGGGCAGCCAACAAATGCAAAATAGGTCTATCAAATGGGTGAAGACAAACTACAGAAAACTATAAGTCGAGAGGGAAAAACTTATGATTGGGTCTGCAAAAGGAGGAGAAATAGGAAAAATTACATAGTTAGGTAGAAACCAAAAACCCACAAGACTGCTGACAATTTTATGTGATAACACTTCCCTTCAAGGGAATTGACAAATTAGCACATACAAGTATCGTTGTCATTCACTCCTATGTTGTGATAGGCATTAAAAGATGCCACCAAGTGTTCATTCATAGTGACAGTGTTATTCCTTGAAAACCTAGGGAGATGCTCTTTGAATTTAGGAAGTGGACGAGTAGTAGGTTCTAGGTTAAGAGGGGAGAAAACATGCCATGGGGTGGTTGTAGCATCTTCTTCAAACTGAAAAAGCCCATACTTTTTAATGACTTTGGAGGGGTTTGTTGTAGATTGGACAGGGACTTGGTGACTATATAAGCTACCAATCATTGACGAAGATGAAGATTGAGATGAATAATCACCTCTAGGGCCACCAAAGCCACCACTAGATGCCATCTTGTGGATAATAGGTAAGGGAGAGAAAGACAAAATGGATGAATCAGACAAGATTCTCCTTAGATCACTTTGTTGGGTTGATAACACAATGTTCCTTCTTCCTATTTCAGCAATAGGATTAATTTTAGGTGATAAACCTTTTCTTCTCCTAGAAATGTGAGGGTCTAAGGACATGAAAAGAAGATCAAAACTGAAGGAAAATAAATTTATGGTTGATTCCTAAGTTTTCTATGTCTAGCTTCCCAACGTTCTTGGGCACTTATGTCTTGTTCAATTGCTTCCCATGAATGATTAAGCTTAGCCCAGGTATTAGCGGTATCTAAGATGTTATTAAACAAGTTTAAAGCGATCTTGTTCTGATATTGAAGACCGGGCCCAATATTAGGATTCCTTGCAACAAGTCCATTCATTAAGAAATGAAACAATAAAAGAATGAATATCATAAAAAAGGATATATTCGATGATAATCAAGCATAAAAATCAACCAGAGAGATATGGAGGATCTCCCCAGTATGGTCACCAAATAAATGTTGAGGAAAGGATATAAAATGATCTTACTCAATCATTTTCAGATCTTGCTTGGCTAAGGCAAGATAGACGGGAATATCACCCTATGTTTATAGCCTCAAAAATTGTTTCCTAATCCACAAGTATTGGTTACAAGGTCTTAGGGTGATTTTCTTATAAATAAAAGATTGATGAAAAATTCAATATTTATGTAATTTTATGAATATAACATATGAAAAAGTAAATGTAGAGACAGACTAAAAAATACCAAGTCAATAATTAACACAGATGAGACAAAAAGAAATTTCTTATTTCATTCAAATTAATCAAAATAATCGTTCTCTTTACAAAATTCCTTGAGGAAGTTTGGACCAAAGTCAAACTTAGATGTCCCCGATGAAAACCATACAAAAGGACTTATGACATAAAGTAAAAATATGAACTTTAAAATCTAGATCAGCTTGCCACAGACTGATGCCCACTCGGCTCTACACAATATCCTTTATCAGTCATGAAATTTAATTCACAAACAGACATGTCTACACAGACTATCAAAGATAGATCAACACCTCTGAAAAACAAGTTTGTGAATGATGTAATTCAGCCTTGAATCTTGTTGTCTACAATAGGACTCTCCTGTCATAAAAGAGAATTAGGCTTTCAATGAATTAAAGAATGAATGAAAATTGAACTATCTCAATAAAACTCAAGATCATACCTTAGTATGCTTTCTCTTTCTATTCTCCTCTTGTTCCTCCTTGTATTTTTTCCTTTAAGCAATCAGAATTAGTTGAAGTAGTTAACCTACCTCTTTTAGTTAAGTTAACTAAAACTCAACTATCTTTTAGTTTACGGGGGGAATTAATAAAATAATAAGGAGGGTCTTTAATAAATAATAACTAGTAGGTGGACCCCTTGTGAATCTCTTTAGTTTCTTAACAAACATAAACACAACTAGTCAATCAATCAAACACATCCCTCCTCGTGGCTCCCATCATTATTCTCAGAATTTGAAAATTAATATCAATGATATGTGAAACCATATCCAAAAAAATATAATATCCAAAATATCCAAAAATAGTGTGTTGTCCAAAACTTCAACAGTCAACTGTTCTCAACAATCAATAAATAAAAACACTCAAAAACCATATTTTCCACTTTGGGAGGCAATTTTCCCCTTGTTATTGTTGTCTCCCTTTGATTTCTCTAAATTTTCCTTAGGCTATGTGGATCCTTTAGGATTGATCTCACTGACAACATGAGAGCAATCATCTCTCAAGCGCATGCATGATGAAATGGATTTGGCAGAGTCACTTGAGGGAGAGGAGGGGGAAACAACAACTTTTCCTTTATCAGGTGCATTGTGAGCTTTGGGTTTTAGCCTCTTTCTTGCGTGGGAAGACTGTACAGGTGAGTTTGTAGGGGCAGCTTGGACAATTGGGTTAGCCGGTGGAAGAGGAACAGGTAGAGACAAATTGGGCCATCCATGATGTTGGGATATTGTCGGGTGAAAAATCTCTTTCCATCCATCATTTTCAGGGAATTCAGGTTGTAATGAGACATGAGGGGGAACTGGGATACCAGGGACATGTGGGGGTTGGAAAGGAGGACTTTCTGGCCTAGGTTGGACCACCCCTTGTCCAATACAGTTGAAAAAACCAGCTTGGAATAGTTGGTTCAACTCTTGTGGATCTGCATCAAAATGTATGAAAAAACTTGGCCTTCTAGGGCCCCTGTTCCAATTTCCTCTTCCCCTGTTATTTCGGCCATGACTTCCTCTGTTGAAGAAAATCATTCATGTATGCATCTTTTATTAGCAACTAATTTCTTCAACAAACCATACATGGCATCTCTTTAAATATGAAACAATTTTTGGCTCAAGAACACATCAAACTCATGCAATCTAATCCATAAAAATAATTTAATAATTGTCAATAAGCAGGGGGTGAATAAGGGTTCTGGGATATATGAGGGTTTTATTGAGAGAAAAGTGATAAAATGAAAGGGAATAGATCATGGTTACTGCTCAAAAAATAATCAAACAATCAACTCTGTTGTAATGACAAAACATATCAACTGTAACTCATCTATGTGCCATCCTTCAACTGCTATAATACAAAGTTTTCATTTAATTATAATTCAAATTTAAGAATAGGGAATGAATAGTGAACCGGGGAATGTGAGGGGATTTGTAATGTGAGAAAAAGTGAGAGAATGGTAGGGAAATAATGAATATTGTTCATAAAACAAATCAAGTAATCAATAAACATAACTCTGTACTAAAATCAATACAAAAAATACCAACACCATATCAACAATTACTATGTATCAAATTGTTCGTTGTTCTAGCATTTAAATTTCCCAAAACTTCTCAATTTAGAACAGTCTGTGCAATCATACTCATAATCAAAAAAACTTTCCATTCAATAGTACATTTAAGAAAATGTTGATCTCTTATTTCTTTTCCTTCCCTTTAAAAAAAAACACACAGAGTAGTATGTTCAACCTCTATCCATAATGCATCACTATAATAGTAAACATCCACTGCCTACCAATTCACAATAGTTTCCTGAATTAAAATATACACAGGTCCCTTTCCAAATTAGACAGACTTCCAAAACATGCCCGATTACACATATTCTTCATCATATCAACCTATAATATTTTGTAATGAAACCACGGTCAACATAAAACACGAACCTCATCATTGTTGATGTAACCATTTATAACATTCACGATGATTCAATAATATATGTACATTGAACATAACCAAATACACACAATCACCATAAAACCCACAATTAGCCATAACCTTGATCGGGCCTAGAAAAACACACAAGTGTTTCCAATTTGCAATTAAGACCATGTTGTAAGAACACAGTGAGTGGAAGTATAACGAAAAGGAGATAGCCCTCGACTTCATATTATTGTCCGTTCCCAATTGTAATTGTTCAATCAATTTAATCATAGGAAGACAAGATAGGGACTCGACAGAAAAATTCCATAACCACTCCACTTGATAAACCAATATTTGACAACCAAGAAGATGCCCGAAAGGAGAAAGAATAGTTGGAGGCTTAAAATCGGGCTTTGTCAAAAATGAATACAAGGAGACAATCAAGAGCGTTCTCATTGAACAATATCATAGAGAACTGGAGGTCCTCAGAGAGATATCAACCACAGGAAAAAACCCTTTCGATACAGACACAGTATTAAGCCACAAGGTATTCTTATAACTCCCAGTCTAGGAAATGGAACACCATTTAGCCACATAGGAAACAACGATGGGTAGGGTAGAAAAAACCGATTCACATAGTGTGTTTTACGTTTGCAGAGGAGAGGTGAATGTTAACTGAACAGTGATAGTTACCAAGAACACACAAAGATATAACCTCTATCTATTTTCTTAAGAGCCGAACCATTTGACAACAATACCGATGAGGACTCCTAACACTGAGGCATAACTTATATCATCCCAGAACCATACTGTATTTATCAACGTTATGGCCACCCTAAGACCAATTCTTGAGATACTTTGGTTCCAAGACATTGAGAATGAGCCCATGACCATGACTCTGGTATGAAAAATATAGAGCAATCAAGTGGCAATCTGAATTTGACTGGATAGGGTTACACTCATGACTGTGAGCAAGCAACCAACAATAATACACAGATCCAAACCCCCCACCTTTTTAACACAGAGCGATAATACCACATTCACTTAATATCCATAGAGACCCATCATGATTTTAACTGACAGAGCAACAGTGAATTCACAACTCAACCAAAAACCAATTCTTTTGCTTGCAATCTGAAAGAATTACATAGTCATCTCAGAGAGAAATAGCACGCATATACACAGTTGAAATTCTCAGGAGCACACAAACCCAATCATTACTGAGCCATTTTTTGTTCATACATAGAGAATAATTCATGGATGGAGTGAAAAAGAACCATATCTGTAATAGAGATCTTAAAAGGGCGAGTTGGTTGAGCGTTCTTCTTTCCAAGCCTGAATTGCGGAGCTTAACCACCAACAAACCGAAATGCAATAAGGAAAAACACTAGGGTGATGGCCGATGGCAGGAGTATGGAGTGACATGCATTTATTGCATGTCGCTTCCATCTCCTATACTATTCAATTCTGAAGTACAAGGAAACCAAACATTCACCATATTACTTAACCATGTATTCAATGCCCAAACCATTGAAATCTGTGATGATATTCCTTGCCCTGCCACCCAAACATCACAGGTTAACCTTTGCCAAAGTTTTATGCCATATCATATGTATTTCAATGTTACATGTGCCTTGTTAGCAACAATTTTGGTATCGGGGCACAAAGGTACATAGGTCTGCAGGATTGCCCGGGAAGCGCCCAAGCGCAGCACGAAGGAGCCTCTTTTTAGTTACAATTCGAGCGAAGGGGAGAAGTTTTGTTGATAGACACTGATATCAACCTATAAAGCTGATCAATGGTCATCGGGATTTCGGGGCTGCCAAGTTTCCCCGGGGTTAATACAAGAGATAGCTCCAATAATTCAAGACAAATCTGGGTCATCCAATCCAATTGGGACAGGTGGCTTCCAAGAGGCGTATCGGGGATCGGAGTTTCGAGAAACAAGGAGCCTCCTATTCATTGCAGTTGAAATCGCCGATCGACGAAATACTGAAAGCGCCTTTGGAGCCGAGCCCACGGTCCTAGCACCAGGTCACTTCAAGCGAGCCTGTAAACGAGGGCGGCTCCCTTTTAAATATCGAATGCCCCCTCATCCATTCATCCTAAGGACACGTGGCGCAAGATCTGGCCGCGTCGGTGTTTCGGCATTCGGGAGTTCATGGGGTGAAAGTTTTATGTCTTTGAACATCGCGAAACCCTGAACCCCGACAGTGTCGAAAGCACAGAAAGTGGGGCCTGCGGTTTCACGAAGCATTTTCAGCCGTCCATCCAAAGGGGACACCTGGCGAAAAATTGAGCCATCTCGGCGTTTCACCCATCACGACTCCAAGGCACAAAAAGAATCTCCGTTATGTTCCGATGCATGAGATGTTGGGAGAGTCCCAGACACAGGCCCATAGCAGCATCGAGTGAGTTCAAGACCGTCATATCTCAGAGGGACGTGTGGCACTAGATTGAGCTATCTCGGCATTTCACTCATCGCGATTTCAAATTGCAGGAATAGCTCCTTCCCATTCGTGAATGCCGAAAACGTATTGGGAATAAGCACATGGTCACAGCCCATGGCCACTTGGGGGAAGAAAGGAGCTGTGTAAAGAAGGCCAAGGCGCGGATTTCAGTTACAGAGGGGATCGTTGTGATCTCCAGGTGCCATCGGATCAGCTACCCTCCTTGCAGGAGCCATGCGTAGTTAAGATGGTGCTTAAAGGAAGATATTAGTACGAGTTTGACTGAAGGGACACCAAGCTTTGGGTGACTGGACACACCTCTGTGAGGTGAATTTTTCCTGAGTATATAAACTCAGTCTTTGTATTTTGTAAGCATCGATGGTTGAGCAAAGCTCCCGATTGTAAAGTTTTGATGAAGCTTTGGTCGCTCTGGTTAATGTATAAGGCATTTGAGACTTCTTACTTTATGGATGTAAGCCTCTTTTCTGTCTCTTGTATACTGTGTTAGAACAACTCGGAATTGGAGGATCCAGTCGAGTTATGGTTGTTATAGGATGATGTAGGTTGGATCACTGTAATAGTCACATTGTTTCTAATCAGTTCTTGTGATGTTCTCAGTGCTGAAATGACTTGGAATTGAAGGATTCAGTCGAGTCACACCTCAGCTCTTTGAAAATCTAGACCAAGAGGATCTTGGCTTTTGAGTTTTTATTCTTTAACATTTCAAAGGCCTGTTACCTGAGGCAGTCTTGCTCACCCTTCTCACAAGTCTTCCATCTACCACCCTTCAATCAACTTACTGACAGAAGTTGGATCAAGACCTCCCTTGCTTTCTACATATCAGGCCCAGTTTTCCGAGTTAAAGCTCTATTATCTTGAGTCTTCACCCATATGATCACCCCATTAAAACAAATCGTGACATAAACTGATGGGCGTTGGGATCTACTCCTGCAAGAAATCCAGGAGTGACTTCTGACGCTAACATTTCTGGCGCCATTGCCGGGGATGAAGTTGAATATTTTCCCCAGGATTGAATGACAACGATCAACTTATTCTGAAGGTGCATCCGATATCAAAATTATCAAGATTGCTACTTTGCACCTGGCGACTCCATTGTGACGACTCCGCTGGGGAGAAACTGCTCTATTAATTGTGGCTTTCATAGGTAGACACATGCGGTCTCATCCACAACTGCCTCTAGCTACACCTGAAGCTGATCTGGAGGTGGTTCTTAGAAGAGGAAAGAACTCTGTAGAAGAAGCTTCCATCGCCAAACCAGGTAATCCTCCATCTCCTTCGTAGGAACTCCATTTTCTCCTCCTTAGTTTCATAATAGACCTCCTTCAGAGGTTTCCCATTTCCTAAATTTTGGGAGTGTTCCTGCTGAGTTTTCCCCTCCCAGTCTAGGATTGGAGGGAGAAATCCTTGTCACTCCCCTCTCCTCTGAAGATGTACCTTGGCATAGACCGAGGACTACAGAATATTTCCCCACTCCTGCACAAAGAAAAACACCTGCTGACTTGAGCTCATTATCTTTCTCCTTAAATCCTCTCTTGTTTCCCACTCCACTTCGAGACTCATTCCCAGTAGCCCCTTCACGAACTCCTTCCCCTCCAAGCTCTCCTTTACCTAATATTCCTATGGCTGGTGCTAATCCCCCTCTGAATAGAATGGATGCAATAGTTTCTTCCAGATATGCTCCCTTAATCCTACCCCATCCTATGAATCCCCTCCCTGCTGGAGACTACTTGAAGTATATGCCCAAGTTCACTGGGGAAGGAGACATAACTGTCGAAGAGCACCTGGCTACTTTCTACAATTATGCAGACAACCTCAACATTGAAAATGAAGATGTCTGGATGAGAGTCTTCATCCAGAGCCTGGATGGCAAGGTGAGGAAATGGTTTAGAGGATTGGCTCCAGGATCCATTGTTGGGATCGAAGCTCTGGATAGTGCTTTCCTGAGGCAATGGGGAGATAGGAAGGATTTCATGTATTACATGACAAAGTTCGAGTCTTTGAATAATATGGAAGGTGAGTTTGTCTCTGACTTCTCCAAAATATTCAATAAGATGTATAATAAAATCCCTGCCAAGATAAAGCCTTCAGAAGCTTCGGCCAAGATCTCTTATGCTAGTGTGTTTGGCCCAGATTTTTGTCTGTTATTGAGAGAAAGAAGAGCCACCTCCTTGGCTCAAATGCAATATGCAGCCATAGAAGTGGAATCTAATTTATTAGTAGCTGACAGACTAAGAAACAAGGCCAATGCAGACAGGAGAATTGGAAGGTCGGAAGCCTCGACTTCTGACTCATCGGTGCCCCACCCTCAAGTGGATGAACTGACCAGGATGGTGAAATCTCTGTCTGCAGAGATGGAGAGAATGAGGGTAGAAGGGAGGAAATCATACAAAGGCCCCCAAAACACCAAAAAAAAAGGAGGTTTCAGGAGGCCCAACAATATAACTCCCCCGACTATGCAGAGAGAAAGGGGAAGAGACAGAGACGACCAAAAAATCCATGCCCCTTTTCAAAACAATTTTGTGGCTGAGGAGGAACAAGAAGGAGCAGAGGAACTTGATCCTGAAATCCATTTCTTCAGAGACACACCTCCTTTTCCTCATCTCACTCAGTCAGCATACGAGGAATCTCTCATGGACAGTCAACTAAATGAATTGAGCAAGGGAGACAAGGCTAGTGGCAACCAAGGCAGGTATGATCTGAGGTCCAAGAAAAAGACTTTAGCGCCTGACGTTCCTGAGAAGTCTACTAGAACAGAGAAACATACCAATGAAGTAGAAGACAGTCACAGAGGTAAGAAGCCCCGACCTGTCTCTCCCATAGTCCAGGGTCATGTTCCTGAAATAAGATAAATTCCGAAGCTTACATCTTCTTTTAATTTCGAGCATGAAATCCAAAAGATCAGAATCCCTGTGCCCCTGACCGAGCTAATTAAACATGAAGAATTCAAGAAACGCTTATCTAAACTAATACAGTCTGAAGCCTCATGCCTTCCCACAGACTCCATCAACTTGCAAGATGAAAAACCTGCAGTCATTCTAGGCCCTATGGTAGAAGATAGAGATGACTCATCCCCCCCTTTCCACACATCTTTGAACATACATGACAAGGTACTGCATAACTGCTTGATGTATTCGGGGGATTATCACAACCTCATGCCCAAAACTATCATGGAAGAGTTAGGAATAGAATTCACCAGAGCCTATCATGACCTCTATTCATTTGACTCCAAGAAAGTTTAGTGTCTAGGAGTTATCAAAGACCTAGTCGTGACCTTGTTTCAGTTGCCCATGAAAAGTGTGGTCATGGATATTGTAGTGGCTGATGTCCCCCCCAATTTCGGTATGTTGTTATCAAGATATTGGATAAAAATATTGGGGGGAACTTTGAAAATGGACCTTACATATGCTACTATCCCAGTGTTCAGAGGAGAGCATAGAAGACTATACAGAGAAGCCCAACTGGCCTATATAATCAGCGATGAAGCCAACCCTACCAACCATCCCATCTTCGCCTTGGATAATGATTTAGGCTCCAGTTTACTACAACTCACCCATGACCCTCAGCCTCCCCTCAAACTCAGAAAGAAACCCACCATTTCCCCTAAACTTCCTCCCTCCATTGCCCCCATATGGAAAATGTTCTTTGATGGGGCCTCTTCCAGGGAAGGCACTAGAGCTGGGGTGGTTTTTGTGTCACCTACTCAGGAAACCATATCTTTGTCTTACAAATTAGAATTTGAAGCTACCAACAATGTGGCAGAGTATGAGGCTCTTGTTCTGGGATTAAGAGCTGCAAGGGAAATGGGAATTCAGGAGGTAGCAGTGTTCGGAGATGCAGAGTTGGTGGTCCAACAGATCAGAAACACCTATCAAGCTAAGAATCCTCGACTCAGGAGCTACAAAAATGATGTATGGGACCTAATTGATAGTTTCTTCTTGGCATTTAACATTTCTTTCATCCCAAGAGAAGAGAACATGATGGCAGATTCCTTGGCTACATCAACAAGTAATTTCAAAGTACCCTTGCCACCCAAGTTCAGATATGATGTGGAAGTGAAATACAGGCCCTCCATACCTGACAACATCAAACATTGGAAGGTATTAGAGGATGATCTCGAGATCAAGAAGTTCTTGGAGACTGTCGAAGAATTTTCAGAGATGCATATCGACCAAGACTCTAACTCTAAAGAAAAGCTTGGTGGGGGTAATTTTCTGAATAAGATTGCAGAGCGTAACATTATGCAACTGCCCAACAATCATATTCCAAGGGGATTGGTCGCTTTGGAAAGGCTTTTTGATAGAAATGATGTGTCATTAAAAATATAGACCTCGGAGGATGACACTGGTACTATCCAGTGCAACGTTGGGACCGAGAGTGAGCCCAGGTTTGTCAAATTGTCAAAAAGCCTGACGAAGGAGCAGAGGTCCGAATATATTGGACTCTTGAGGGAGTTTGCTGATGTTTTCACCTGGACATATGAAGACCTCAAAACATATGAAATTTCTGTCATCGAGCATAAAATCCCATTAAAAGAGGAGGCAAATCCATTTAGGCAGAAGCTGAGACAGATCAACCCTATGCTGATGCCTATCATGGAGAGGGAAGTGAAGAAGTTGCTTCAAGCTCAGATCATTGTACCACTGAGATATTCAGAGTGGGTGGCCAACTTGGTGCCAGTAAGGAAAAAGAATGGAGAGATCCGACTTTGTGTAGACTTCAGAAACCTGAACATGAGCTCACGAAAGGATAACTACCCCTCGCCAAAGATGGAACATATACTGCAGAGGGTAACTGGAGCTTCCAGGATGTCCATGATTGATGGTTTCTCTGGCTACAATCAAGTCTCTTTTCTACCTGAGGACAGGGAAAAGACAACATTTACCACTCCATGGGGGACACTCATGTATGCCAAGATGTCGTTTGGGTTAATGAATGCAGGGGCAACGTTTCAGCATGCCATGGACAATGCTTTCGTCGGGGAAAAGGAAAAATTTGTGGTCATCTATCTGGATGACATCACAGTGTTTTCAAATTCTGATAAAGAACACTATCATCATCTCAGGAAATTTTTTCTGAAATGCAGGAATTTTGGCATTTCATTAAACCCCAAGAAATATCTGTTTGCCATGCAGGAGGGAAAGTTACTGGGCCACATAGTATCAGCGGAAGGAGTCAAGATTGACCCTAGTAGAGTTGAGGTGATACAAGCCTTATCGATACCGAGGTCCAAGAAGGAGGTCCAATCTTTCCTCGGTAAAATTAATTTTTTGAGGAGGTTTGTGCCTAACTTTGTTGAGGAAGTAAAGCTTATAACAACCATGTTGAAGAAAGAAAATGAAGTGAGGTGGACTTCTGAATTGCGACATTCCTTTGAGAAAATCAAGAAGGCCCTAACTGAAGCTCCTGTGCTTATCAGTCCCGACTACTCGAAGGATTTCCTTGTTTTCTCCTTTTCCTTACCTGACACAGTGGATGTTGTTCTATTACAGACAAACGACATTGGGCTAGAGCAACCTATTGCTTATTTCAGCCGAGCGTTGAGGGATGCCGAAGTCAGATATGACACTATGGAGAAGCAGGCCTATGCTCTAGTAAAGGCCCTCAAATCTTTTAGAACCTACATCCTACAATAAAAAATCCTCGCCTATGTCCCCTTGGCTGTTGTTAAAGACATTCTTATTCAGCCTGACATAGACGGGAGAAGGAGTAAATGGATAGCCAAAATTCTGGAATTCGACCTGGAAATAAGGCCCACCAAATTGATCAAAGGTCAAGGTTTAGCCAAGCTATTGGCTGAAGCAAATTGTCGAGCTCTGGGGATAAGTTTCATAAATGAATGCTCAGGAATTCCACAAAGTCGGTTGTCTGAGATGTACCCTCAAAGAGAGCCCCATTAGCTCGATGTCCTTGGTATAAGGATGCCGTATACTTTCTGCAAGAGTTGCGGCCCCCAGACGGCCTACAAAGGAACAAAGCAAGAGCTCTAAATCTCAAGGCAGTCAGATACTGCCTGATCGATCAAGTGTTATATTGGAAAGACCCTTGGGGGGTGCTTTTAAAATGCATGAGTCCACAAGAGGCTGAAATGATCGTGGCTGAATTTCACAGTGGTCTGTGTGGAGGGCACCATTTCTGGAAAGCCACAACCCACAAAATCCTCAGGGCTAGATATTACTGGCCTACCATGTTCACTGACGTCTGCAAAAGGGTCAGAGCCTGCATCAAATGTCAAAATTTTGCAGGAAAGCAGTAGCTCAAGTCTCTGTCGTTAAATCTGGTGGTGGTTTCAGGACCTTTCCAGCAGTGGGGCCTAGATTTCATTGGAGAAATTCACCCTGCTTCCAGTGGGCAGCACAGGTGGATCCTGACTGCTATAGATTTCTTTACCAAGTGGATTGAAGCTATCCCAACTAGGAGTGCTTCCCACAAGGTAATCATTGGATTCCTAGAGGACCTCATCATGAGATTTGACTGCCCCAGTAAGATTGTCACTGATAACGCATCCTCTTTCGGGTTTGATCCATTGGCCAAGTTCTGCAAGCAGTTCAGAATCAAGCTGATTCACTCCACCCCATATTATCCACAGGGAAATGGTTTAGCAGAATCCTCCAATAAAAGTCTCATAAGGATCATCAAAAGATTATTGGAGGACAACAAAAAGGCTTGGAATTCAAAGCTAAAATTCGCTCTATGGGCTGATCGGGTGACTACAAAGAGATCTATAGGCATCTCCCCTTTCCAGTTAGTATACGGAGCAGAAGCTGTCTTCCCTTCTCAGTTGACCATTCCCGTGGAAAAATTCCCACAGGACCATCAGGAGGAGCCCGATGACACGATCATAAGGATTCATCAGCTAGTGGAGGTCTAGCAGGCTAGGGAGCAGAGAGTGGACAGAATTCAGGACCATCAGCAAAAGATCAAGCAGGTTTTCGATAAGAAGGCCAAGAAGGAGCAGTTCCAGATAGGAGACCTGGTGCTGAAATGGGATGCTCCTAAGCAAGATAAGGGAAAACACAACAAATTTGAAGCCCTGTGGATCGGGCCTTTCAAAATCTCTGAGACTTTCTCAAATAACATGTACAGGTTGCGAGGTTTGGAAGGTGAAGAATTTTTCAGCAGCCCAGTGAATGGGCATTTTCTGAAGAAATGTTTTGTTTGAGTCTCAAATGGCTCCTTTGTTTGTAAATATTGTCCTTTTTTTTCCTTGTTCGTTTTCGTTTTTTATTTTTCATCCTAATAATCACTCCATAGCCCAACAACAAGGCATTGGAACTGCAAAATGAGTCCTTAGAGCATCACGGGGACAACTCTATCCCCCATGGAGCCTAATGTTAGCAACAATTTTGGTATCGGGGCAAAAAGGTACACAGGTTTGCAGGATTGCCTCGGAAGTGCCCAAGCGCAGCACGAAGGAGCCTCTTTTCAGTTACAATTCGAGCTAAGGGGTGAAGTTTTGCTGAAAACCACTGATATCCACCTATAAAGCTGATCAATGGTCATCGGGATTTCAGGGCTGCCAAGTTGCCCCGGGGTTAATACAAGAGATAGCTCCAATAATTCAAGACAAATCTTGGTCGTCCAATCCAATTAGGACAGGTGGCTTCTAGGCAGCGTATCGGGGATCAGAGTTTCGGGAAACAAGGAGCCTCCTATTCGTTGCAGTTGAAATCACCGATCGGTGAAATACTGAAAGCGCCTTTGGAGCCGAGCCCATGGTCCTAGCACCAGGTCACTTCAAGCGAGCCTGTAAACGAGGGTGGCTCCCTTTTAAATATTTAATTACCCCTCGGTCATTCATCCTAAGGACACGTGGTGCAAGATCTGGCCATGTCGGCGTTTCGGCATTCGGGAGTTCGTGGGGTGAAAGTTCTATGTCTTTGAACATCGGGAAACCCTGAACCCCGACAGCGTCGAAAGCGCAAAAAGTGGGGCCTGCAGTTTCACGAAGCATTTTCAGCCATCCATCCAAAGGGGACACCTGGCGACAAATTGAGCCATCTCGACATTTCTCCCATCACGACTCCAAGGCACAAAAAGCAGCTCCATTATGTTCTGATGCATGAGATGTCGGGAGAGTCACGGACCCGGGCCCACAGTAGCATCGAGTGAGTTCAAGACCGTTAGATCTCAGAGGGATGCATGGCACCAGATTGAGCCATCTCGGTGTTTCGCTCATCGCGATTTCAAATTGTAGGAATAGCTCCTTCCCATTCGCGAACACCAAAAACGTATTGGGAATAAGCACATGGTCACAGCCCATGGCCACTTGGGGGAAGAAAGGAGCTGTGTAAAGAAGGCCAAGGCACCGAGTTCAGTTACAAAGGGGATTGTTGCGATCTCCAGGCACCATCAGATTTGATTTCCATACTATTTCTCGCCTGGGGTAAATGACGACAAGAGTGGGTGGTTGAAACCTCCTTTTATTCATTAAGTGAGGGGATGGAGGGTCTGGCAAGCCATCTGCCCGAAGAGGTCCTGTGTATCGATTTTCCCAAAGAAACCATACCGAAGTCCTCGACTCAACAGAGAATTATGCGCATGCTATCCCAGCACTTAATGGCTCAGCTACCCTCCTTGCAGGAGCCATGCGTAGTTAAGATGGTGCTTAAAGGAAGATATCAGTATGAGTTTGACTGAAGGGACACCAAGCTTTGGGTGACTGGACACGCCTCTGTGAGGTGAATTTTTCCTGAGTATATAGACTCAGTCTTTGTATTTTGTAAGCATCGATGGTTGAGCAAAGCTCCCGATTGTAAAGTTTTGATGAAGCACTGGTCGCTCTGGTTAATGTATAAGGCATTTGAGACTTCTTACTTTATGGATGTTAGCCTTTTTTCCATCTCTTGTATACTGTGTTAGAACAACTTGGAATTGGAGGATCCAGTCGAGTTGTGGCTGTTATAGGATGATGTAGGTTGGATCATTGTAATAGTCACATTGTTTCTAATAAGTTCTTGTGATGTTCTCAGCACTGAAACGACTTGGAATTGAAGGATTCAGTCGAGTCACACCTTAGCTCTTTGAAACTCTAGACCAAGAGGATCTTGGCTTCTGATTTTTTCTTCTTTCAGCTTCCGAAGGCATGTTGCCCAAGGCAGTCTTGCTCACCCTTCTCACAAGTCTTCCATCTACCACCCTTCAATCAACTTATTGAAAGAAGTTGGATCAAGACCTCCCTTGCTTTCTACATACCAGGCCCAATTTTCTGAGTTAAAGCTCTATTATCTTGAGTCTTCACCCATCTGATCACCCCATTAAAAAAAATCATGACATAAAACTGATGGGCATTGGGCTCTACTCCTGCAAGCAATCCAGGAGTGACTTCTGACGCTGACATGCCCCAAAATAAATCAAATCAAAATTGCATAGCCACTAACCAACCATATAATATTTAGGATTAACACTTACATCTTTTACTTTTCCATTTTCATATAATCCTTAACATAGCTCAAACATAGATCCTTTCCTTTTAGGATTTTTTCATGAGTTTCCTTTTTTTGTTTTGGTTATGTTGTTACTAACATGTTTCTTATGTGTATGTGGCTAGGTAGTAGATCATGATGATTTGTGACATGATTAAATCATAGAAACTGTAAATACATGCCCATCTTAACATGAAAATAATGCCTTGAATTGCAAAAACATCCTATAAAATGCATCATCCACCTGTTACTATGCCAAAATGAAACCAAGACTGCATTGTCAACCGTGTAGGACTATGTAAGAAGCGTCGAAACAACAAAAAAAATGTGTGATATGTCTATCTTTGAGCCTCCAGTCTACAAGGGGGTCCCACCTACTAGTATTATATTATTAGCATAGTTTAAATAATAGGGCTTAATCAATACTTTGTGGGAGAAATTCCTTGTTTCGATTTTGATTGTCAGCACTCTTCTAAAGGCAACTCAAAATCTAGGAGGTCATGTGAACTAATAGAGTCAACAACTCGTATGGGTTGAGTAAGTTTATCACACTCCATATGAGGATGGAGGTGTGGACTCATATCAACAGATGTTGATGATATTGATGGATTGACAATGTCAACCACGGTGGGCAGTAGGGAAGCTCTAGATGATTCAACATCCTCAAGATGAGGTACCACCCAAGGATAAAAAGACCCAAGGGATACACTGGTAAATGACAAAATCATGTTGATAGGAGCTAATTGTGCAGTGGGAGATGGTGGAGGAAGGGGAAAATTTCCATCAATGAAGTATATTTGAACATCCCACATTGAAATTGACAAAATACTATGTGGTATCACCGAAAAAGGGTACATTTGATGCTGCATTGAATCCAAGTTCTAGGGTACAGAATGCAAGTTGATCAATTGTGATGATTTTCCCTTGGTGAGGGAAGCGTATGACCCTAAAGATTGACGAGACAAATGCAGTCATCTCATCGAACCAATTATGCCCTAGTAGAATATTTTAATAAAGAGGTTCATCGATGACCTCTACCCCAACAGAGACAATATTTCCACCTAACTCAATGGGTAAGGCAGTGACTATGCCATGAGTATGAAACATGTGTCCATCGAATGGTTTTAATAGTGTTTCAGATGTGTCAAGTTTAAGAGAGACAAAGGCCTTCCAACAAGAAATGGACATGATGCAAGTTTAGGTGCCTTCAACCACCACTATTTGATATATTTTTTTCCCCAACAATCACACTATGATCTAAAAGGTGACTTGATGGGAGAGCCTATGAGTAACCTGACTAGTCTCAAAGATTATCAAACTCAACTCTGAGGGATCAACCCTGACTATAGAAGACAACAAGGATTTTTGCTACGTGGGGAAAATTTGGAGGACTTCATGCACCGACATGGCACATGGTGCCTAGGCCAAGCCTTCCACAATACTGTAATTGTGGGAAGCCCGAGTGTTGGGATTATGTGTTGTGCATCGAAGAATTCCCTTCAGGGGGTGAAGTGGTGTGTCAAAATATATATTTTGAATCTGAAGAGGGACACTAGGATAGGAAGGAGATGTTTCTTTTGATGAAACATGAGAAGGCTAGAGAATGTCATAATTCTTGGCTCACGCTTGCAAATTGACCATTTGGTCACACATGAAAATGGCAGCATTCGAGGAAGAAACCTTTTGGTGAGGGATACCTACCATGCCCCTTTGTGGAGGGGAAGGATTTGTGGAAACCAAATTTTGAGGTTGAGGGGGGAAAGGATGTTCTAGGACAATAGGTTGATGGGGGTCCCGTTGTTGTGCCAAGAATCTATGGACTTCATCCTTGTGAGGACACTAGTGAGTTAGGGTGGTTGTCCCCAAAAATTGTGTTGGGAAACTGACTCTTCCTCATTGTTTTGGGTAGAGGTAGATTCCCTTTCTAATTGTTGGAATTCTTTTTCTTATTCCTTTTCTTCTTTCCTCCAAGTTGCTGAGGATTCTTCGATTGTGTAGACTACACCAAATTCACCTCGAAGGTTAGAGAGGGGACTGTAGCAGTTTGAGCATTAATGCCAGAAGTCGATGTGTGTGATGTAATCAATATATGACTCATTTGGTTAGCTAACTGGTGCACAAACGCATGAGAAACAAAACCAACCACACCATCGTCATGGGGTCCTTGGTTTGGCTTCCTTGGATCTGTTGATGACCGAGGAGAATTTGGAATAATTTCATATGGAGTACTCGATTAGGAATAAATAAATTCTAAGTGTTGGGCACACAAAATGGCCCACTCCTTAGTAGTCGCCCCGACCATAGATACATCTCAGGAAATGGTGGTAGGAGGGACTATGTAAACCACTCCATAAGGAGTTTGTCTAGGATCTGTGTCTTGATCTTTCTACACCTTTGATGCCACTCATGTATACGATTGAAAATATGCATGGAATTGTCTTGAAGCAGTGAATTCAAGAGCTTAGTTATTATCTCGTACCATATGGGAAACTGGTGATGCGTTAAAAATTACATTTCCAAATCATTTAATCTATTAAAGGAACTTCCTTTTAACTCAATGTACCATTTGGTGATTGCTCAGGTCAAGGATCTATGGAAAAGATGAATCCTCATGCTATCATCCATCAATGAGTTGGATGAACACCATAAGTGGTATTTCATGATGTGTGTAGAGGGGTCCCCTGCTAGATTTCCATTGAATTTTAGAATATTTGAAGGTATCTCGGATGAAATTTCCATCCATGACGGGTCATGGGATATAGGTTCATTCATTAATCGTGAAAAATACAATAAATATAATGTGGCGAGGAAAGACAATGATGCAAATGAATATTGGGAGGGAGGTGAAGTCTATGTTATCCCATATGGACCTTGTGTTCCTCCCATGTTGATACTACTGGAGGTTTGGGGAGTTCCTGAAGAGTGAGTGCCTACTGGGATGGTGGCACCTCTACGAGCGTAGTGTTGAGGAAAAGATATGAATTATCTTACTCAATCATTTTTGAATCTTGCATGGCTAAGGAAAGATAGTCAGGAATAGCACCCTATGTTTTATAGCCTCAAAAAGTATTTCCCATTCCACAAGTATTAATTACAATGGCTTAGGATGATTTTTTAAATGAAAAGATTGTTGCAAAATATGAAAGTTTTATATAATTTTATGAAATGTAGGAAGTAAATGCGAAGATCAAAAGAAAAAGTAACCAAGTGATAAATACACACAAATGAGATAGAATAACAATCTCTTTATTTCATTCCAAGAAATCAAAGTATCCTTCTCTTACAAAAATCCTTGTGAGAGCATGGAACAAAGTCAATTTAGATATTCCCAGTGAGAACCATACAAAAGGACTCTGACAAGAAGTAAACGCTAAACTTTAAAATATGAATCAGCTTGCCACAGACTGTTGCCAACTTGACTTTGCATAATATCCTTTATAAGTTATGAAACTCAATCCATAAACAGACAAGTATACCCAGACTATCAAAGATAGATCAACACCTTTGAAACAAGAATCTGAATTATATGGTTCAGCCTTGAACTTTATTATCTATAATAGGACCTTGCTGTCAAAAAGAGAATTATGCCTTTAATGAACTAAAAAATGAATGAAAATTGAACTATCTCATGAAAACAAATGAGAAAACCTTAGTATTTCTTTATCCTTCTATTCTCTCCTTGTTCTTCCTTCTCATTTTGATTTTATGCTTTCCAAATTAGTTGAAGTAGTTCAAGTACCTCATTTAGTTAAATTAATTAAAATTAACTAATTTTAGTTAGGGGAAGTAATAATAATAATAATAATTAAGGGTCTTTATTAAATAATAACTAAGTAGGTGGGACCCCTTGTGACTCCCTTTTTATTCTTTACAAAAATAAAAACAATTAGATAATCATTTAAACATGTGCCTCCCATAAATATTTCCAAAATTTGAATATTAAATATAAAAAATAATTCAAATATATCCAAAATATGTAAATAACCACATTATCTAAAAAAATAGTTTGTTGTTCAAAACTTTCTACATTCCATTGTCTTCAACAAATCAATCATAAACACATAAATCAAAATCCATATTTGCCACTTTGAGAGGCAATCCTTCTTCTGTCA
The DNA here is from genome assembly GCA_009831015.1 of Picea engelmannii. Lineage (NCBI taxonomy): Eukaryota > Viridiplantae > Streptophyta > Pinopsida > Pinales > Pinaceae > Picea > Picea engelmannii. The sequence goes on from ML780764.1 coordinate 1,488,725, forward strand.
CTACTGTCCCCTTTGGACTTCCTAGAATTAGCCTTAGGTTGATTCGAATCTTGAGGCTTAATCTCACTAATAACAAGAGAACAATCATCCCTCAGGTGCATATGGGAGGAAACTGATTTTACTGAGTCATTTGAAGGGGATGAGGGGGAAGAATCAAATTTACCTTTGTCTTGCACATGGGGAGCCTTAGTTTTAAGTCATTTTCTAGCATGGGAGGACTGAACATGTGAGTGTGCAGGGGAAATTTGAGCATTTGGGTTTACAGGTGGAGGAGGAGGAGAAAATGACAATTTGGTCCAGCCACGATGGTGGGAGACTTTCGGATGAACAATCTCCGGCCATCCATCATTTTTGGGAACTTCTGGTTGCATAGATACATGAGAAGGCACAGGGATACCAGTGATATTTTGGGGCTGGAAGGGAGGTCTTTCTAGTATAGGCTGAATTATCCCTTGCCCAATCCAATTGAAGAACCCATCTTGAAAAATATTTTTCAACTCCTGAGGATTGACATCAAAATGAATTGATAATCTGGGACTTCTAGGCCCTTTGTTCTAGTTACCCCTTCCTCTATTATTTCTTGCATGAATTCCTCTGTTGAAGAAACTCATCATGTATGCAACAATTCATTAGCAACTAGCCCTTAACATACCATACATGAAATTCTCTTTATATGAAACAAAGTTTGTCTTAGAAATTAACATAAGAACCATGCAATTCAGTCCATAATAAATTATTTAATAATTTTCAAATGAGAAGGGGGTGAAATAGCGTTCATGGGATATCTTGAGGGATTGTAATGAGTGAAAAAGTGGTAGTATGACAGGGAGTAAGAACATGAGTACTACTCAACAATTCATTAAATAACTGACTTTTCAATCAATACCAAAATATATCAGCTGCCACTTATTTTTCTGTCATGTCTTTACCACTGCCATATAGAGTTTTTAATTTATTTTAGATAACAGGGCGTGTAAAAATGAAAATGGGATCGTGAGGGGGGTATATTGAGCGAAAACGTGATGGTATGAGAGGGAATAATATGGATACTGTTCATGAAAAATAAATTAAATCAAACCACAACCATATCTCTATCCCAATCACAATTCAAAAAACATCCACTTTTAAAATCAAAATCATTTAATTGTCCCTTAATTACAGACAGAATGCTTGTTGAATTCAATAAAAAAAACAATTCAATTGCCTAGAAATCTTCAATTATATCAATATTTGCATCTTATACCATATCTATGCAACATCATATTAACATCATTGACAACATCATAACCATTCAAACCACATTCCTGCATGCTCCAATACTAACCTTTTTCTTTTAAAAATAAAATGTAATATGCACAGTGATTCCAAATATCCATATCCAATATTCACCCTTTACAATCAAATAATAATAGACCCAATATTAACTACCAACAGTCGAATTTCCATCAATGTTTGATATAATTCACTGTCATCAAAAATCGTAATTAGGCCCCGATTTAATCACACATAGATCGTCAACAATATAATCGACACAAACCTTGATTAGACAATAGCACTTCACCCATAACATGCAACTCTAAACCTGAGTTTTTTGAAAATTGAACATGTACATACTTCCTTTAGAAAGAAATGCCCAATAAAAGGCAGAGCCATATAATGTGCGAGGAGAAAAGAACCATATCACACACAAGTGCCTTTAAAACTTAAATGGGACCATGATCGTGCTAGGGTTTAACACAACAATGGATGGAATAGCCATAAAACAACCAAATGGAAAGTCCTCGAGGTTGTATATAACCCATACCCTCTTTTTCAAACAAATTTATCATAGAGAGGAAATAACAAAGGCTTGATCAAGATATGGTCTTTGAAGTCAGAGAGCGCGTTCTTTTTTTTACAACAAATTATCAAAAAGAAGCAACCCCAGGTAATCAAGTATAATCTTGGAAGACGGAGAGCCCGTTCTTTTTTTAAAATCACCAAAGTCATTAACTTATAACCCCAAAATATTGACAGAGCCAAAAAGTGTCCGAGGAGAAACAAAAACAAGTCAAGCTCAGCAGAACCAAGTCATTCTCGATAGACCAAAAACAAGTCGTGCTCAACAAACCAGGCACATGAAGGTGTCTTTTAAAATTTATTGCAAAGAGGTAACGAGAGTTGTCTTAATCAAGGAAGAATCCTCAAGGACATAGAGAAACCGTGCCCCTTCCAAACACCACAGATGTTTATAACCTTCAAAAACAAACTTGATAGTGAGGTCTACCAACATATCAGTCAGCCACTACAACAAATATGAGAGGAGCAATGCTTAAAAAAACTGTGAAATAATTTATGAGCATGACCCTTGGCCACCCAACACATATACAGGCTTCCATTCAACATTTTGGACGATAGGAAGATTCGACTATGCAACATATTTGGAAATAGTGACAGTCAAGTGAATGCCATAACAATGACAGCTTGGGGCTCGACCAAACAAGGAAAGAACAATACAATTGTTGACAGTTGCATTGCAACCTGGAGGAATGAAACATAACAACGATCGAGACAAAAAGAGGTGACAATAGCTAATACCCGGACTGCTATTAAAAACCTACACAATAACAATTCAAAGCTTGTCACACCATTGTTATAACCTTCCATGTAGAACTAGAATAAAACCCCAAGCTGATAGATATGTTTTAAAGCAATAACCAACGCACAGGCTTCACCCAACACTAAAATCCATTCCTTTCTCTAAAAACGCCAACAATCCAGAGTATTCATGGAGAAAACCATAAGCACAACACTGATACACAATCGAAAATCAAGAAAAACACATACCTCATGCAATCCTGAGCCAACAAATTGATTCATAATACAGAGGGACCATCATGGATGGAAATTAAAGGAGCCATACCTGGAAAAATCGCCTTGAGGGAAGAGTTGGACTGTGTTTTTCCTTTCAAAACCTGAAATTGCGGAGCTTCCACAACCACTAGAACCAATTGCAACTATGGCTAGGGTGACGGGCTCGAGGGTGGTTTGGAGTGACATGCAGTAGATGCACGTCGCTTCCTCACGCAACCCTATTCAATTTCAATGTACAAGCCATCCCATTACCATAACGTCAACCATTAATTCAACAACAATCCATTGCAATATCCATTGCATAGTTCGCCACCCGAATTATATAAAAAAATTAGCAAATACCATATGTTAAACACTACCATATATGTTTTACATAACATCCTTTCAGAAAAGCGCATAGTCTAGCAACTAGGTCCATCACCCTTTAAATGTTTCCATTCACATATACCTTAGGAATTATTCATAGATTTTTTCCTTTTCTTTTTGTTCAAGCTCCCATATCATCTTATTATCCATTTTCATAAAATCATGTATAAGATCATTAATAAATGTTTAATGCATAACAAAACATGTGTAAAAAAACTAATCCTTATATCCATAGCACTTCCCTATATTGTGAGTGGCCACCAACAACATTTATAAATAATACATCAACCAACCATGTTGTCATAATGAATGAAACCAAGACTTGTATCATCAATTGTAGAAGACCATGTAGGCATTATTATAACAACAAAAAACATATAAGTGTAACATGTCCATCATAGCGCCTCTAGTCAACAAGGGGGTCCCACCTACTAGTTAATTTATTATTATCATAAATAAATAATAGAGCTTAGAAATCATTTGCGAGCAGTATTCATCGTTTCTATTTTAAGCATCAACATGCAGCTACTCCCAAAACAAAATATGACCCCAGGGGAGTTCCCCTCGGGGGTAAATGTGGACCCTCCTGGAAAAATATTCCCAAAGTTAGTCCCAGCGAAGAAACTGCTCCAACTGAATGTGTACACAAAAGGAAAATCTCCCCACGATGAAAAATTCCCCCCAAGGAATGTGCCCCCAGGGAAAGGTGTGCTAAGCCAAGGAAATTTAAAACCTCCATATGTACTAATTCCCCCAATCTAATTAGGGACAGGCCCAAAATCACTAGAAATATTTCATCTGAAAGGTGAACTAGTTCTAGATGATACAAGGAAAATCATAATAATGGTGGAGGTGGAAGGAATTCCACACCCCATGATAAAACCAAATCTTGTCCCCCAACTGGAAGAAGATCATGTTGGTGATGGAAGTCACTCCTGGATTTCTAGCAGGAGCAGAGCCCGACACCCATCAGTTTATGTCACGATTTGGGTATAAAAAGGGTGATTGAATGGAGGTAAACATAAAACAATAGTGTTCCAACTCTGAAACCAGGTCAGATATGCATGGGCAAGTGAGGTCTTGCATAAAGTTCGGACAATGAGCTGTAGTAAAGGGTGAACAGGTGGAAGACTTATATAAGAGAAAAGCATAGGTCTGTTATTAACATCGGGTTCCTAACAGACTGTAGAAGAAGGCGTTTAAACACAAGATCGACTCACATTCAAATGCAAAGCCAAAGAATACAATAATGCAACAATAAATCCTTTATCATAACAGAACTGCAATAATTCGCACGAGTCGGTCGTTCACGAATCCTCTTAGCATGAGATGAAAATTAGATGGAGTAAGAAGGACTGTCTATCATAAAACAAGAAATCTCATATACATATACATAACCAGAAAGCTAGAATCTATTAAAACTTTACAGTAGGGAGCTCTGCTCTACCATGGATACTTTCAAAAATGCAAAAACTGTGTACATATACTTGGACAGATTTTCCCCACAGAGGCGTGCTCACCCTCCCGGGCGTAGTGTCTCTTCAATCAATCTTTGGATGGAAGTCAGACGTCTCCCTAATTCTGCATGGCCTTTGCAGAGGAGGCAGCTGAAACACTAAAGGCCTGAATGGCATGTGCAGACCTCTTCTGGATGGCAGAGGACTCATCATGGCTTCTTTGAAAAAACAATACACAGAACTCCTTCGAGTAGATTGCTCACCAGGCCCTCCATACCTCACACTTAATGAACGAAAGGAGGTCTCAACCACTCATTTGCCTTCATTTAATTCAGGCGAAAACCGGGCTCGAGGTCGGGCCCGATGGAAACTGGAAGTCATGACGGGCCTCCCTGTGACTGAAACCCGATGCCCCTTGGCCTCTCCCATGTGGTTCTTCTCTTTCCCCAGTGACCACGGGCCGTGACCCTTCACCTATCTCCCAGAGTGCTTTCCTTTCAGAGCTTTAGGACTCGCGGGTGAGAAAGGAGCAGGTCTTCTGAAATTGCAATGGGCCAAATGTCGGGAGAACCTAAAGGTCGGCACGCATCTCCCCACTGATCCGACGACTCTGGATTGATTCAGGAACACTGTGGGCTTGGGTGGCCAAATGATAAATCTAAGCGCCCTCCTCTAGGCTCGTTCCTTTATGACCAGGTGCCATAACCATGGGTCTGACTTAGAAGAGCGCTTATCGGCGTTTTGGGGTTCAGGGTCTCAGGATTTGGAAGGACGGGGAATTTTACCCCTCAAACTCCCGAATGTCGATAAATCGATGTGACTCAATCCCACGCCATGCTTCACTGGATCGGACAACCCAGATCTGTCCCAAATTATAGGTAATGCCTTTAGGCTAGATCTCGGGCAAATTGACAGCCCCGAAGACCTAATGACCATCGATCTGCTATGTAGGTGAGTCACGACTGCTATTAATGAGACTTTGCCCTCTCGCTTGACCTGTAGCTGAAAAAATAAATTCTTCTATGCTACGCTTGGGTGCTTCTCGTGTGTTTTGCAGGGCGGGGTACTTTTGGTGCCTAGGACAAAAATGTCGCTAACATTAGGCTCCATGGGGGATAGAGTCATCCCTATGATGCTCTAAGAACTCCTTCTGCAGCTTCAGTGCCTTGCTATTGGGCTATGGAGTCAATTATTAAGCCAAAAACATGCAAAAAGAAAATAAACAAAGAACTAAAGGACAATATTTACAAACAGAGGATCCGTTTAAGGATAAAATAAAACACTTATTCAGAAAATGCCCATTCACTGGGCTATTGAAAACCTCTTTACCCTCTAGATCTTGCAGCATGTATGTGTTGTTGGAGAAAACCTCAGATATTTTGAAAGGGCCAATCCAGAGGGCGTCAAACTTGATGTGTTTTCCTTTATCCTGTCTGGGTGCATCCCACTTAAGCACCAAATCCCCAATCTCGAACTCTTTCTTCTTGACCTTCCTGTCGAAAGCCTGTTTGATCTTTTATTGATGGCTAAGGGCTATGTCCCTCACCCGTTCCCTGATCTGTTGCACTTCCACTATCTGGTGAATCCTCCTGACCACGTGATCTGGCTCTCCTTCATGATCATGATAGAACTTTGCCACCGGTAAGGCGAGCTGAGTGGGAAAAACCGCCTCTGTTCCATAGACTAGTTGGAATGGAGAAGCACCCAGAGACTTCTTCGTTGCTACACGATCATCCCATGGAGAAAATTTCAACTTTGAATCCCAGGCCCTTTTGTTGTCCTCCAATAGTTTTTTTATGACTCTTATTAGGCTTTTGTTGGAAGACTCTGCTAAACCACTGCCCTGGGGATAGTAGGGGGTGGAGTGAATTAGTGAGATCTGAAACTGTTTACAGAACTTAACTAGAGGCTCAGATTTGAAATTAGTGGCATTATCGGTGATGATCTTGCTAGGACAGCCAAATCTGGCTATGATATCTTCCAAGAAGCTGATAATGGCTTTGTGTGATGCACTTCTGGTGGGGACAACTTCTATCCACTTAGTGAAATAATCTATTGCTGTCAATATCCATCTATGTTGGATGCTTGAGGGAGGATGGATTTCCCCTATGAATTCTAGCCCCCACTGCTGAAAAGGTGTTGAAGACAATATAGGCTTCAATGGCAGTGGTTTAAGCTGTTGTTTTCCTGAGAACTTCTGGCATTTGATGCAGGCTCTAATTTCCCTGCTGACGTCAACGAATAAAGTGGGCCAGTAATACCCAGCCCTAAGGATTTTGTGGGCCGTGGTCTTCCAGAAATGATGCCCCCCACAAAGGCCTCCATGGAAATCAAGCGTAACTTTCTGGGCTTCTAATGGGTTCAAACACCTCAGCAGCACCCCTAGAGGATCTTTCCAGTACAAGACTTGGTTAATGAGGCAATACCTGACCGCTTTGAGCTTTAGAGCTCTTGCCTTACTTTTACCCATTCCATCCAATGGCTTCAACTCCTGAAGAAAGTACAGAATGTCTCGATACCAGGCACATTCTACCAGTGATAAGTCGTTCTGAGAGCATTGGATGGGCAATTTAGCTCCCTGATTTCCTGAACAAGTATTGATGGAAATAACCCCCAAGGCCTCACAATTGGATTCAGCCAGTAGCTTAGCTAGACCTTGCCCCTTGACCAACTTGGTGGGCTTTATTTCCAAGTCAAATTCCATAATTTTTACTATCCATCTGCCTCTTTTCCCATCTATGTCTGGCTGTACAAGAATGTCATTCACGGAAGCTGAAGGAACATATGTTGTCACCTTCGAATGCAAGATGTAGATCCTAAAATCTTTGAGGGATTTTACTAAATAAAAGGCCTGCTTCTCCATGATATCATACTTGATCTCTGCATCTATTAATGCCTTGTTGAAGAAGGCGATGGGTTGCTCACGCCCCTCCTCATTTTTCTGCAACAAGACCGCTGCTACTGTATCAAAAGAAGCAAAGGAGAAAATTAGGAACTCTTTGGAATAGTCAGGACTGATCAGCAAAGGTGCCTTAGTCAATGCCCTTTTTATTTGGTCAAAATATTCCCTGGGTTCGGCGGTCCATTTCACTTCATTTCCCTTCCTTATCATGGTTGTGATGTGCTTTACTAGCTCAGCAAAATTTGAGACAAATCTCCTCAGGAAGTTAATCTTTCCTAGAAAGGCCTGGACCTCCTTTTTCGACCTGGGAAGCGACAGGGTTTGAATTTCCTTCACTCTACTGGGGCCAATCCTCACTCCCTTTGTTGATACTATATGGCCCAATAATTTCCCTTCCTGCATAGTGAACAAAGATTTTTTGGGGTTTAGGGACAGGCCGAACCTTCGACATTTCAAGAAAACTTTCCTCAAGTGGCGGCCGTGTTCCTTGTCTAAGCTGGAGAAGATCGTGATGTCATCGATATAGATCACCACAACCTGGTCCTTCTCCCCGATGAAGGCTATATCCATGCCTCGCTGAAATGTTTCTCCTGCATTCATAAGTCCAAAAGGCATTTTGGCGTACATGAATGTGCCCCAAGGAGTGGTGAAGGCTGTCTTTTCCCTGTCCTCAGGCATAACCGATATCTAATTATAGCCAGAAAACCCATCGATCATGGATATCCTGGAAGCGCCAGTCACCCTCTGCAGTATGTGTTCCATCTTGGGTAGGGGGTAATTGTCTTTCTTTGAGCTTCTATTCAGATTCCTGAAATCGATGCAAAGCCTGATTTCTCCACTTTTCTTCCTCACCAGAACCAAATTGGCCACCCATTCTGAATATCTCAAGGGGACGATGATTTGGGCTTCCTACAAATTTTTTACTTCTTTCTCCATAAAGGGAAGCAACATGGGATTTATCTGTCTTATCTTCTGCCTAAATGGCCTAGCCTCTTCCTTCAATGGGATCTTGTGCTCAATGACAGATGTGTCATACGTCTTGAGGTCTTCGTATTTCCATGAAAACACATCAGTGAAATCCCTCAGCAACTGCGTATATTCATCCCTCTGTTCTCTGGTCAAACTGCTTGACAATTTGACGAACCTAGGCTCCTCCTGTGAACCAATGCTGCATTCGGTTGTATTGACATCTTCATTTGAGAGCTTACCCTTTACTGGCACATAATTTCCATCAAATAATCTTTCTAAAGGGACAAGTCCTCTCGGAATGTGATTGCTGGGAAGCTGAATGATCTGGTGATTAGCGATCTTATTTAAAATCACCTCAGGACAAGGATCACCTTCCAGGTCGGGATCCTAGTCAATGTGCAATGCAGAAAATTCATCCACGGATTGTAGAAACCTTTCAATTTCCAGATCATCTTCGAACACCTTCCAATTTTTTACATTGTCCAAAAATAAGGGCCTACATTTTATCTCAACATCACATTTTATCCCAGGTGGCAGAGGAACCTTGACAAAATTGGCTAATACAGCTAAAGAGTCGGCTAGAGTATTTTCCCTCCTCGGAATGAAAGAAATGTTAAAAGCCAAGAATAAATTATCCATCAGGTCCCATACTTCATTTCTGTAATTTCTGAGCCGGGGATTATTAGCACGGTAAGCCTTCTTATTTGATGAATAATCAACTCAACATCTCCAAATATCGCTATCTCTTTGATTCCCATTTCCTTCACGGACCTCCTGCCCAGAATAAGAGCTTCATACTCTGCCACATTGTTGGTGGCTTTGAATTCCAGCTTGTATGACAGGGATATGGCCTCTTGACAAGGTGAAATGAAAACCACTCTAGCGCCTGCGCCTTCTCTAGAAGAAGCTCCATCAAAAAACATCTTCCACACAGAGGGGGTTGGAGGGGAATTCGAATAGTCAAGACTGGGTTTCTTTCGAACTTGGAAAGGCTCTTCAGGAGCATCAGTGATCTGTAATAGGCTAGACCCTAAATTGGTGTCAATTGAAAATATGGGGTGATTGGTGGGGTTCGCTTCATCACTGACAATGTAAGCCAACTGAGCTTATTTGTACAACCTCCTTTGTTCCCCTCCAAAAACTGGAATGGTGGCATACATGAGATCCATCTGAAGTGTTCCCCCAAGATTTTTTATCCAAGATCAAGACAACAAAATGCCAAACTTGGGGGGAACATCAGCTACCACAATATCCATGACCACGCTCTTCATGGGCAGTTGGAACAAGGAAACTACCAGGTCTTTGATGACTCCCAAGCACTGCACCCTCCTGGAGTCGAAAGAGTATAAATCATGATAATTTTTGGTCACCTCCAGTCCCAATTCTTCCATTACTATTTTGGGCATAAGGTTATGGGAAGCCCCCAAATCCATGAGGCAGTTATGCAACACTTTATCATATATGTTCAGGGACGTGTAGAAGGGAGGGGATGAGTCATCTCTATCTTCTACCATGGTCCCTAAGACAACTGTTGGCTTTTCATCTTGGAGATTTATTAAGTCGATGGAAGGCTGAGCGGGGTCAGACTGTAAGAGCTTGGAGAGGGATCTCTTGAAATCTTCATTTTTAACAAGTTCAGACAGGGGTACAGGGATTCCAATATTTTGAATCTCATGCTCAAAATTGAAGGAAGGGGCAGACTTAGGAACTTCCCTTACCTCCGTGACAGGTTCTTTGGCTACTGGTGAAACATTCTGAGCTTTCTTTTCTTTTCTCACCCTCCCAAGCGTAGCGTCTCTTCAATCAATCTTTGGATGGAAGTCATACATCTCCCTAATTCTGCATGGCCTTTGCAGGGGAGGCAGTTGAAACACTAAAGGCTTGAATGGCGTGTGCAGACCTCTTCTGGCTGGCAAAGGACTCAGCAAGGCTTCTTTGAAAAAACAGTACACAAAACTCCTTTGAGAAGATTGCTCACCAGGCCCTCCATACCTCACACTTAATGAACGAAAGGAGGTCTCAACCACCCATTTTCCTTCATTTAATTCAGGCGAAAACCAGGCTCAAGGTCGGGCCCGATGGCAACTAGAAGTCATGACGAGCCTCCCTGTGATTGAAGCCTGATGACCCTTGGCCTCTCCCGCATGGTTCTTCTCTTTCCCCAGTGACCATGGGCCATGACCCTTCGCCTATCTCCCAGAGTGATTTCCTTTCGGAGCTTCGAGACTCAAGGGCGAGAAAGGAGCAGGTCTTCTGAAATTGCGATGGGCAAAATGCCAGGAGAACCTAAAGTTCGCCACGCGTCTCCCCACTGATCCGATGGCTCTAGATTGATTCGGGAACACTGCGGTTCCGGGTGGACAAATGATAAACATAAGTGCCCTCCTCCAGGCTCGTTCCTTTACGACCAGGTGCCATAACCATGGGTCCGGCTTAGAAGAGCGCTTATCGGCGCTTCAGGGTCGGGGTCTAGGGATGTGGAAGGATGGGGAATTTTACCCCTCAAAATATCGAATGTTAATAAATCGACGTGACTCAATCCTGCGCCATGCTTCACTGGATCGGACGACCCAGATCTATCCCGAATTATGGGAAATTCCTTTAGGCTAGATCTCGGGCAACTTGACATCCCCAAAGACCCTATGACTGTCGATATGCTATGTAGGTGAGTCACGGCTGCTATTAATGAGGCTTTGCCCGCTCGCTTGACCTGTAGCTGAAAAAATAAATTCTTTTGTGCTGCACTTGGGCGCTTCCCGTGCATCTTGTAGGCCGGGGTACTTTTGGTACCTAGGAAAAAAATGTCGCTAACAGATCCAAAGGTGGGCATTGGGATAGAAGGGAAGGGTGTTGAATCATTCGATAAAACAACAAATGGATATGATGACATGACTAGGTTCTCCCAGATCGAGGGACCGAAAGAGAATGGTATGGATGGTGTAGGCCCAATGGAGCTAAGAGGTGGCAATGAGGAAATTGTGAAGATGCCCCTGAGAGGATTTCCCCTTGTCCCACTTGATGATGGGCTTGTAGGATCATCTACACTAGATGAGACACTCAGTTCTGACATGGTGGGAGGATGAGTGAACAAAGAAAAAGGCTCACTAAATATTTCCCTTACCTGGACTAGCATAGGGGTTGTTATCACTAAAATTTCATCTGCAAATGGTTACAAGAATCCAGCATCTCCAAACACCTATTAGTTCATTCATAGACCCAAAAATGGATTTCCAAAGGGCAAAAACTATACAACTAGTTAAAAAATTAACATGCGTAGAAGCACTACAGGAAGCATGCGCACATGTGCCGATCATAAATGTCAGAAAAGCGCACATGTGCCCGACGAACGATTGTGTACGCAAAAAGCCACGTAAACTTGAGAATCGTGCATTTATGGTTCTTGTCGTCCCCTCACCCACTTTTGGTTCATCTCCCAAATCGATTTGACCCTCAAATATGAGTTGAATCCAAGTGGGGGGCAGGTCAAAGACCTAAGGGTGCCCTAAAGGGCCCCTTGTTCACACTAAAGATCAGTTGGATAATGCCTCAAATATTTGCTATAAAAAGAGGCCATGGGTGCACTATGAATTCGAGAATCTATTTGTATTGTTATGCTACCTCTATTCTCCTACAAGGAACCTCTTTCCTTCTTGCAGAATACTAGCATCATTTTATTGATCTATTCAACTCACTTCTTTAGGGAATGAGCTTTGGATTTCTTCACCATTTACTTTCTAGTTTTCCATTTTTAAGAAGATCTCTCACATAGGGGATTCAAGAGCCCTCCCTTGGAGGAAGAGGGGACCCATAAGTCTCCCTTTTCTCTTTGGTGTTTTCCCAATAATACAATCTATCCATTGGTGGCATGAATATTGGTCAATTGTTTGGCTGATTTTGGTTCTATTTTCCTTATGCACTTTAGTTTTGTTTCTTTAGTTGTTATTAGCTTAGTTGTTTGTTTATTTCATGTGACTGAGTCATTTGATTCATACACTACCTTCTGTCATGTTCAGTTGACCCAATTGGACTTGCAAGTGTCCCTCTTTTTCTCATTCAAGTGAAAAAAAAGGATAAAACAAATACCTGTTGATCCCCAGTTTCCAGGGGAGGCACACTTGGTAGATTTGGCCTAGAAGTATTGTTCGAGGGAGGATTTTATGTCAGTCTCAGTTGTGTGGATTGGGGTGATGGATGCATTAGTTCATTTTTGTATCACCACGATGATCATGAGGATCTATGGATCCTTAGCTACTCATTGAATCAATGGTGTTCAGCTAAGGATCATGAAGAGGGCATTGGGTGGAGAGAATTTTGCCTAGGGCTTGATGATGCACACCAAGATGATGGGGTAGCTCAACCAGTGTCGGGTTGCTTACTCAGGGTGATTTTCCTTTGGGTTGATCCTGGTGGCATCGTTCTTGGAGAGGGTGCCCATTTTTCACCCTGGAGTTTTGTTGGAGGCGACTAATGCACAGGAGCCACGATTGATGCAGTGGGCATCAATTTTGGTATGACATGGGGGTGGGGTGGGTGGCCATTATTTTACGACCGAGTTGGCACATGTGTGGCATCATATACCACATATAATTCTGTGGTACCCATATGATGAGATGGACTATCGTTAGGACCCAGACATGGTATTACCTCCTGGAGAGGATTGGGACCACAGAGGCATGTTGATGTATTTGATGTTTTGTGATTTTGATAGTACAAAATATGTTTTATGTATGGATGGATGCTTCAAATATTTTCTATAAAAAGAGGCCATGGGTGCACTATGAATTCAAGAATCCATTTTTATTGTTATGTTGCCTCTATTCTCCTACAAGGAACCTCTTTCCTTCTTAGAGCATACTAGCATCATTTCATTGAGCTATTCACCTCACCTCTTGAGGGAATGAGCTTTGGATTTCTTCACCATTTATTTTCTAGTTTTCTATTTGTAAGAAGAGCTCTCACATAGGGGATTCAAGATCCCTCCCTTGGAGGAAGAGGGGACCCATAATTCTCCCTTTTCTCTTTATTGTTTTCCCACTAATACAATCTATCCATTGGTGGCATGAATATTGGTCAATTGTTTGGTTGATTTTGGTTCTATTTTCCTTATGCACTTTATTTTTGTTTATTTAGTTGTTATTATCTTAGTTGTTTTTTTATTTCATGTGACTAAGTCATTTGACTCATAGACTAACTTATGTCCTATTCAGCTAACCCAACTAGACCTGCAAGTGTCCCTCTTTTTCTCATTCAAGTGGAGAAAAGGATACAACAGGGGTGTTTGGCTTGGTCAATGGAGGATTAAAATTCTATGGAGGATGTTCATCTACCACATCTAACTTGACTAAACCAATTTAATCAAAAAAAAGTTCAATCCCTTTGAAGTATTTGTTGGATAATTCACATCATTTAACAGGTGGTTATTCCCCTATAATAGTATCAAGTCCTCATAGTTGACAAGATCGACGCAATAATTCAGCTATGGTGAATAAAATTTGCTACTCTCCAAACAAAAATCAACCTATGACTGACCTAGACTCATACTTAAAGAGAACACCCTAATCAAATCAAGGTAAACAAAAATAAAACCTATTGGCTCAGGGGCCTTCCGAAAACCAACCTGTTGGTTACTATTTCCCTTCTCGGGTTGTCTGATTTATTGACCCAGGATTCATGTCATTCGGGGTTCCAACAAAGCCTCTAAAACTATCAGCCCTGCTGGTAAACCAGAAGAAAACATAGCACCCGGAAGGTACTGCGCAGTCTCACTCGAGATAGATTTAAATGGGTGACTGTAAGACTCAGGTGTTTACAGCCTAGGACGGAGTAGGGGATAGGGGTTTCTTGATTAAATCCAGATACCGTGAGCTGTAAGGTAAACTTCTTATCCCTTGAAGTCACATACGTATATTTCATAGTTTAATTCCAGTAGAGTATAAACAGATTTATAACAATGTGCTAACTCATTCATCAAGCTTAACCACTAATTGTTGAAAGAAAGAAGAGACATACATACATTCAACATATTACATGAGTATTACCATGTTTCACCCCCTCCTGGGCTATATCCACAAAGATTTGTCTCTTGGCTCTTTTATTATGGTTGTTATATATTCCCGACGCCACGTGCTTACAATTCTCCACAAAACTAGGTAAGATCTATGTGAGGTGAATTAGATCACACCAGGCTGTATATCCTCTGGTCTAATCCTCAGATATACCTTCCGTCATGTCTTCTTTACTCAATAGATTACAAAATCGGTCCATACAGCTAAAAACATTACATATTGTCTATGATCCTGCGTGCTTACAATCTCCAAAACTTAACTCCAAATCCTAACCCTCAACAACAACAATAATAACAACAACCCTTGCTATATGATACTTTCATATATATATTTATACATTTCGGGCTCTTCATCCTTGTATAGAACATTACCAAAACCTTAACCCTTCTTACATTAGGTCTTTCTTTCATGCACGTGTTGTTCTTCCTCCAACTATCGCTTTCCTTTGTGCACGCTTCCTTGCATGTGTGTGTGATGTTCTTTTGCCAGTTGTTACTTCAATTTTATGAATTCTTTCTTTCCCACAATAGTTCTTCTTTCCCCTTTGGCCTGGTGCCAACAGGCCCCCAACACTGACATGTGACTCGCCCCGAGTCACCTAATTTCCCTGTGCTTCCTCAATCTCTTTGGTGATCGTCTGGAACCGTTCCTGCAACTTTGGTTTTGTCAGTGCCTGTGTGGTTTTATCCTTGATGGTGTCGACTGTCTGAGCTACCACTAACTCACTCATCAGTGCTACGCATTCTAGCTGAGTCTGTGTTGTCTGTTTTCTGGCTTCTTCTTCTTGTGCAAGTACTGCTACTACCCATTCCTGCAACGGTTCTATTTGAGCCTGACGCTCATGTTTCTATGTTTGCGCAGTGATAAGTTATACTTGTATCTTCTTCAACTCTTGCGTTCCCTTGACCTGTTCTAGTATTGGTATGGTATTATGCCACTTATTGAGTTCTTGGATCATTGCATTGATCCTCTCCTCCTCCTTGTCCCAGTGTTGGACCTGTGGATCCTCTTCCAACCTTGTCCAAAGTTGCGTTGCTTTATCGAGAAAGTTAGCTGTCGTGCTGACCTATTTTTCTAGCTCCTGTAGCTGCATTGCTGCTTCCTTCTTCCTTTGCTCCTTCACTGCTAGTGGAGTGTTGGTCTAATCTATTTGCGGAGAATCTCGATCTCCTTCTAATACTGATCGATTCTCTGTGCAATCTGGTCAATCTTTTCTATGACTGGGAGTTCATTTCCTTACGCAGTAGTTGGAATATTCCCAAAAAATTATTCCACTCTGCATTCCATCTCATTTATGCATTCTTTCTCCTCCCGAGTTTCATATTTGGCCCATGCACAAAATGTTTCCAGCGTTTTCGACTTCTTTGTTTCTTGTTGTAGCTTGACTAAGTTTTTATGTGCTCGTGACTGTAGTTTGTATAATGCTCTTGATGGCATATATTTCAAGACCAATTGGATATGATCCAAATCCTTGAGTGGTGTCTGTCCCACAATTTCATCCATTCGCAACATGCTAGGCTTTATGTAGACCGTGGAATGTGTTGATACTGAGAGGGGGGTGAATCAGTATCAAGTACAATTTAAAACCTTTTTCAACTTATACTTAAACCATTCAATTATATCCAATGATAAATGAACAATAGTATAAGAGTTACACCAATACACCACAATACACCAT
>ML780764.1:1505558-1540793 GCA_009831015.1 Picea engelmannii
GAGCATGATGTATACTATCCATCCATGGGTGTTGTATCTTCATTTTCATTTTCCTTCATGTCCAAATAACTTCATCAATCTTCTGGTCCAAAACCCATGACTAGGGTTGACATCAATGACAACAACCAATCTTCCAACAGAATGTGTGTGTGGCATTAGAAGAACTGGGTCACATTCTTCTACTTCCACCCTTTATGTGGTCTATGTGGTCAATGACTCTATGCCTCTACTACTACTCATCATCTGGGCTTCCCTGAATTTCTTAAGGAGTTGTCGCATTTATGTCAGTTCCTTCTGTCATTTATCCTTGTGGTGCACGACATGATCGAAATCCTTAGCGAGGCAGTCTTGGACCATTCTATAAATAATCTCTCCATCATCCTCCATGATTGTGTATCCGATGGTGGTCATTGCGCCTTCATTTTATTGCGTTCACTTTCTTCCTGTACCACTAGTCTCTTAGTTCCCCCTGGTTCCTGTGTGATGGGGTTCAATGCGGTTTCCTGTGCTCCCTTAGTCAGTTTCCATTTTCCATTGGTTGAATGAGTGGTTTATGTCCTCCCCTTCTGGGTCCCTGGTTTCTCTGAGCTATTGTTTTCTTGAGTCGACTTGGCTTGGCCCATTCTTTGTTTCTTGGGTACTTGGATTTGTGGAGGCTGTGTTTCCACCTGCACAACCCCTCCTTCTATTGTTTGTCCTAGTACTTCTTTGGGTATGGTTGGAATCCTCCATTCATCTGGCCATTCGTTGATGATCATGTTGATATCTCCCTCGGTGATGCAGTAGTGCATCTGTAGCCACTGTTTTTCTATATCCTTCTTTAGTTGTATCCACATGGCTTGTCGCCTAGCCCAGAAATTGGTGATACCCCCATATCGTGTGACAACCTCTAGTGTTATTCTCCATGCTCGTCTAATGGCTTCCTGTATCTCCCGTAGGTAAGATTTGAATACGATTCCATTCTCCCTCTTATGTTTGTCTAGTGATGCGCATCTCAGGACGTGATATCTTGCTCCTCCTGGCTGTGGTGTGGTACAAAAGACAGTGTGTTCTAGTTCTCGCCATCCCATGAAAGCTGTGAGAGTGATCAGCTATGGGTAATGAAATTTTGTACCTGCGTCCTATGCGTCTTTGTAGTCTACTTGGAACAAGTTTGATAGGTATGGCGCCCAACTCATGGAAGTTCCTTCTGCGCACTGAGCTGCAACAACAATGACTCTTGTCGGTACTTTATCTTTGCAGCATTTTCTTAGCAGTTTGTAGGCTAAGATCTTTTTACCCAATTTCATCGTGATATTGTTGATCTGTTTGATTATAATGCCTCTTGTTCCCATGTTGGTGCCATATTTCTTCTTCATCTCTTCTGCCAATGTTTTTTCCTTGGATTTATCATCCAGAATCATCGTGGGATCCATACCCTGGGTGGGTAGGCCTCTTATCTATGTGATAAGTTCGACAGTTATGGGGATGGGTTTGTATAGCCATACATCCCCTCCATGTGTAACTGCTAACAGTTGCTTGATACATGCCGACGCATATTGGCCTCTGCCAAAGTGTGGTATCTTTAGAAATCCTATAATTCGTGTTCTATCCAGTCCAGTTTCCCACTGGTGTGGCTGAGTGATGGTTTCTCTGAGTTGGTTCAAAACTATTTTCTGCATAAATACCTTTGGTGCAAGCTCTAGATATTTGGTTTCATCTGCTACTTCATGTTCAGAATACTTGAGCTTCTTGATGTGATCCAATATCTACGGGTCCACCTGTACTCCCTCTGTTATGCGAGGTAGTACAATCTCTGCATCTGATTTCTTTCGAGGTGAGCTCGATAACTAAACTCAGTCCTCCTGCTGTGTTGGCTAACTCAAAGTTCCAACAATGCCTAGTTGTTCCCCTGTCATCCACTCTGGCCATGCCCAGGTAGTTCAATCGATCTCCTCGGCTGGGTGAACTAAGTCGGGTGCTTGCACCTTGTCTGGTTTCTCATCTTCTCCCAGATGATGTGTCATTCCCTTCACTTCCACGGTTGCTTCAGTATGTTCTAGTGGTATTTCCTAGTGGGTTTCTTCTTCTTTGTTCTAAGGCTTGTGCACCCCTACTGGTGTATCCTATTCCATGGCCTTTGTTTGTGGTTGTGGAATCTCCTCTAGTATTGGTATGGACTCTACTGGGATTTCGTCTGGCGATGGGATTTTATCAATATCGATGATCTCTGGTGGCTGCTACTCATTTTCTTCCAGTGGTCCTCATGACCTAGTTTGAACTCTGGCTGATCTGGCTATCTGGCCTCATTCTACGAGCTTCGGTGGTGCCGTAATGGTGTCTGTCGAACATTTTCTGAGTTCAAATGGCTTTGGTGAGCTCTTTGGTTTCACTCTATTTGTTCTAGCCATTGTTGCTCTTTTTTTTTTCTCCTTTCATGAATAAACTAATTGCTTCTGTGCTCAAGTGTTGTATGGGCTTGTCATGAAGCTTGTCGAGGAATCTTCCTCCATCATGCGATTAATGCACCATAATTGTGGGTTCAATGCATCCGCAGTGGTTTCATACTTGCCATTATGTCTACTCTGCCATCTCCAGTTGGCACATTTAATGTGACATCCCATCCGTCCTTTCCTTAATTTAACTTTGCCTCATGTTGTTCTGTCAACCTGCTTTTGCCGACTTTCCTTTTCCCGCTTGTTTCCTTTTTCGATATGGCTATTATCGTTTCCCTTGCTGGCTTCATGTTTTTTTTTTTTTTTTACTACGCGGTGGGTGGTCAACTGTCCTTGTACATCTTTAGCTGGATCCCATTTATCATTCCTCTAAGTTCTATGCCTACTATATATCTTAACTGTACAACTCCTACATCCGTGATAGATTTTACCGTGTATGGTCCTAGCCAATGTATTTGTAGTTTTCCTGGGTGCTACAATGATTTACTGTCATAGAGAAATACTAGATCTCCTTCCTTGAACATCTTCCTCTTGATGTGGCAGTCGTGCCAAGCTTTGTCTCTTTCTTTTTGTACTTGTTGGTGGAATCCTGCCAAGATTCAGTCTTCCTCCATAAACAGTAACTGATTCAGTCTTTCTTGTACTACACTTCCTTCTATCATGTGTGTGATAGTTGTTACACGTAGACTAGGTGTTAAAAATTCTAACGACACTACTGCTTCTTGACCATAGAATAGTTTGAATGGTGTGTGGCCTGTCAAATTTTTGCATGTGGTTCTATACATCCATAACACTACTGGTACTTTGAGGTCCCATTCATCCCTGTTGATATTACATATCTTTGTCAAGGCGTTCTCTAGAATTTTGTTAAAGGATTATACCATGCCATTTGCATGTGGATGATACGGTGTGATGTTTTGGTGATGAACTTCAAACTCTTCAAGCATCACTTAGATGGTGTTGTTTATGAAGTGCGTTCCTTGGTCACTCATCAAAATTCTTGGGCACCCAAATCTAGTAATTACCTGTTCAAACAGAAAGTGTGCAGTTGTCTCTGCGCTTCAATCTTTTACTAGTGCGTCTTCTGCCCATATTGTTAGGTATTCTATCACGGTGATAATATATCTCACCCCCGTTATTTTGTATGGTGGGTTAATGGGTCCCACAAAGTCTATCTCCCATTTGTCGAATTCTTGAAGTGTCAGTTGCAGTCATAGTGGCATATCATCCCTTTTGTTGGGTTTACCTACCCTTTGACAGACATCACATTGCTGACAATATTCTTTCGAGTCTCTGTGGATCGTTTGCCACCATAATCCTGTGAATAGTACCTTCTACGCAGTAGCTTTTCCTACATAATGCCCACCTACTATTCCTTCATGGGCTTATGCTAAAATTCTTGGTCGTTCGTGGTCTAGTACATATCTTCATAAGATGTTATCTATGCCCATATTGTATATATGTCCTATGATCAATTGATAGTCTGCTACGCGGACTACCAGGTTCTTTTTCTGCACAGTGGTATATTCTTGCGATGTAGTACTTATGCTCAAGTACTGGATGATCTCTACGAAGTAATCATCAACAATCTATATTGAGAATAGTTGTGCATCTAGAAAGTTGTCTTCTAAATACGTTGGTTCCTCTCCATTTGCGACCCTCGATAGGCGGTCAGGTCGTACATTTAGTTTTCCTGGTTTAACTATTACCTCAAAGTCGAATTCTTGAAATAGCAATAACCATCGATATATTCTCCCCCCCAACATTGGCTTGTTGACTAGGTATTTCATGGTTGAGTGATCTATAAACATCTTAAAGTTTTTTCCCAATAGGTAATGTCTGTATTTCTGTAGTGCATAAACCATAGCTAGGCCTTCTCTTTCTGTCGTGTTATAATTATGTTCTGAGTCTAATAACTTTCTTCTTGCAAATGCTATCGAGTGATCCAAGTCTCCTGCTCCTCGTTGCGCTAAGATAGCTCCAAGTGCTATCATTGATGCATCTACATATACATGGAATTTATTCTCCCAATCTGGAAATACCAATATTGGTGCGGTAACCATCTTTTCCTTTAGGGTATTCAGACCGTGTTGGCACTCATCTTTCCATTGATACTTTGTATCCTTCCTAAACGGTTTTTCCATTGGTGCTGTAATCTATGCGTAGCCTTTGATGAATTTCCTGTAATATCCCATATGTCCTAGAATCTCTCTTAGTTGGTGAACTATTTTTGGTGCTAGTAGGTTAACAATGACTATGATTTTGGCCAGATCCACTACCAAACCCTGTTTGCATACTATGTGTCCCAGTAGTATCCCAAATGGTGTTCCAAATATGCATTTCTTGATATTTAGTGATATCTGGCACTATCTGCATCGTTCTAACATCAGTCGTAAAACTTCCACATGTTTTTTTAGTAATCTATACACTATCCAATAATCTAGGTATACTTCGAGGAATTGATGGATGAATTCTTTAAATGATGCGATGACCACTCTAGAAAATATCGCAGATGCATTCTTCAGTTCAAATGACATGACTGTATATTGATAAGATCCCCATTCTTTCGCAAACGTGGTCTTGTGTCTATCCTCCTGTTCTATCTTAATCTAATGATATCCTGAGAATCCATCAATGAATGAGTAGGCTTCGTGGCCTCCTATGTTCTTGAGTACCTTGTCCATGAATGGTGTGGGGAATGGGTCATGTAGGAACGCATCATTCAACTTCCTCAAGTCGACGAATATCATGATCCCTCTTATATGTTTCTTGTCCAGTACTACCATCGGGCTTATCCATTCTGATTCTTCGACTGGTTCGATGATGCCGGCCTTGAGCATCCTGTCAATCTTGTCTTTAACTTTCTATTTATATATGGGGTTCAATCTATATGGTTGTTGTTTAATGGGTCTTGCATCAGGTCAAAGTGGTATCTTCATCTCTCCTAATTCTCCAACTATGCCTTTCATCTCTATAAAGGTTGTGGGAAAAAAGGTCAGTGTATTTGCGCAACAATTATGTGATTCTTTCTAGTGTCTGTTCATCCCAGTAATATCCAATGCTGATCATTTTGGGCTACTCAATGGTCCCTATGCTAACCTTATTTATCTTTATTGGTGCAACAATGACCTCTGAATCTAAGGTTGGTCCTTCTACAGCTCTCTCATCTTTGACTTCTTTGATCTGAATATCGCGTGGATCATATTCATCCGGGGATTCCTTCTGTACATGGTAGCATGATAGTATATCCTTGACTATCTAATTATTCTTCTATTGTACCTCTGTGATAACTTCTACTTACGGTTCTTCAATGAATATGATGTTTCTGATCCATTTCAGGGCCGTGTCTATGTTGGGGTTCTCATGCTCGAATGAGAAAGTGAATGTAAAGTTTTGTTGGAGTGTCGCCCATGTCTTGGTACTTTTACACATTTCCTGGTCCGTATACCAATTCGATGGTATGCCTTCTAAAGTATGAATGAAGTGGTGAGACCATTCCTCCGATGGCGTCATTTTCCACAACATTTTACATGCCTCCAAGTGTTTTGCTGGTGTGCCTAGTCCGTCATATTTCTGTTGTTTGTTACCTGTTTGTTCTATGTCGAACCTTATGCACAGTAATCGCTTACATTGGTACCAATCTGTGATAGTCTCTTTGTGTGAACCCCACCATCCTGCAGGTGTATCCTTTAGTGCTAAATCCAATGCTAGCAATCTTTGGTTTTCTAGTACTTCATCTTCAAGAAAGTTTCCAAATCATTTAGCCTGTGAAAACTGGGTGGTTCTCTGATTTCTATGCCAATCCACCTTACTGCATGGTCTATTCCGAAACACCTTCTCATGGATACTTCGTGTAGTCTTTGCTTCCAGTTTTCTAACCCGGTGTCTGAGTCTGTTGTACATGAAGTAATTCTCTACCAACTGAGTACCTCGTCTGCAGTTGGGTTTATATAGTCCAGATCACTCACAGTTGTTCTGTGCAACTAGTCAATCTCTTCTAAATCTAGACAAGTGGGTTCTACGAACCTCTCCCTTTCTGATGGGTCGAGTGGGGCTATGACCCTGTAGTCCCCCAACTCAAATGTCATTTTTCTGGTTTTTAAGTTAATTATGGCCTGGTTGTCGAATGCCCAATCCAGACTAAGTAGTGCCAGGTAAGGTGTTGTGTCATCTACTATTTCGATGACTTCAAAGTCTGCCTTAGTGCGCACACCATCCAGATATACCGTCACTCCTTTCAGTCTACCTATTGGTAGGACTCTATGTTGATTTGCTAGCTTTAATTGAACAGTTGAGTATCCTAGTGTAGGTTCTCCCATGCATTGCCATGTAGATTTTGGTAGTACTTTCACTTCGGATCCTAGATCTAGTATAACATCTCCCATATTGAAATCCCCAATGTTAGCATTTAGTCTGAATTCCCTACTTGTTCTTCTTCTTGTATGTAAGTGGTTGACAGTTTTCAATTCTGGCTTCTGTTCCGTCTCGTAGCTACATTTTTCTAGGATGTTTTGCAATATTTTGATAGATGAAGGATCACTTAACATTTTGATGCATGATTGCAAAAAGTATTTGATAGTACTTACTTGTTCCTTCGGTTGTATTCTATTGGTATGGTCCAGTGATGGCGACATTTCATATTCCATAGCTTCCTTGCTCTGCTGTGCAGTCGATGCAATGTTCTCCTCCTGGAATTCTTGTCAGGCTTCTATGAAGATCTCATTATCCTTATGTGCATTGAACTGCTTCGTGGGGTAAGTTTTCTTCTTTATCCATTGGTTCTGTGTTGGTTCCTATCGAACTGTGTCATTACCTGTTTTTGTTCCTCCTTGAGTGACTATGTTGATGTTTCGTCTGTCATCCCTTGCTTCGAATGAAATCCAATGAACATTATGGTTATTTTTATTCCTTTTTCCCTGGATATTTACAGGTAATGTCAGGAATTCCTTCGTTTCATGGTCTGAATCACGACAATACATACAAGTCATTGGTGGTAGTGGGAACTCCTGTGCATAATGTCCTAGTTGCTAGCAATTATGAAATGTCACTAGTCCTCTACTGTGTCCGAAACCTCCTCTGGCTCATCCTTCTCCTCTATAAGTTGTGTGATCACCTCACGGTGTGTTATACTGTGTTCCTTGATTATACTGCATGGTATTGTACCGGGGTTGTGTTGGGTTGTACTGTGGCTGGACGTTATTGTATGATAGCAGCGCAGTATTATACTGTTGCTATGCATTGTTGTATGGGGTTGGGGCTTGAGTGAACTATGGTGCTTCTTTCCCAATCATCATTTATGCCTATACCCTGTATGTGTCTGATGTTGTTTCCTGCATCAGCTTCATAGTTTTGCAATCTTTGTCGTCATGGCCGACTGACTTGCAAAAGGTGCAATATGAGTTCTTTGAAAAATTTTGGTATTTTTGCATCATCGTGTAGTGGTAAGGTTCGTGACCTAGTTTCTTACATATTTCACACCATAATCCTCCTTGTGGTAGTGGATTTTGCATCCCCGTCGCCATATACTATGCGAATGTTGGGCATTCATTCTTGTGGTGTCCTTCCATCCTGCAGGTAGTGCACCAAACGACTTCTCGTTTGTCCTTGTTCTTAATCTGGTTCAGATGAAATGATAATTTCTTCAGATCCTCTTTTAGTTCTTCGATAGCCGGGTCCATCTGCTGGTATTGATTCTCTTCCAATTGCAATGCTGCCTACAGAGCCTCTTCCTCCATCTAAAATGTTTTTTTTCATAATGGATATTTTAAGTGTGGGAGTAGTGAGTTGACAAATAGGTGTCGATGTTTCATATCGGTCATAAGGTATTTTAAATTTCCTTTTAATCGCTTGAATCTTTGATCAATCTCCCATACTGATTCTCCTGGTTTTTGTCTTATTTCAATCATCTCATTCATGTATTGATCCTCTAATCTCAGCTTCTAGAACTCATTTATCAATAGTTTATTAATTTCATCTAGTGTCCTTGTCATTTCAAGAACATTGTTCATGTCTAGAATCATGTACCAGTCTAGTTCTCAGTCTCTTAGCGTGATCACTAGCTGTGCGAGTTTAGTGTCTTCATCAGTGATCTTCTTTGCTTCCCAAATATTTTTGCAAATGAACAGATGCTTCTCAAGGTCTTATGTTGCTTCTCCTCAAAACTATGGTAATCTGATAGTAGGATCGTGTCCTTCCATTCCAAATACTGAGCTACTCCCTCCTCCGCGAGGTGTATATACTTGACTAAGGTTGCCTAAACTATCTCCTCCATTTGTTTCTCCTTGTGTAGATGTAATTTCTGTTGTCGGACTTCCTCCGAACTTTGGTTGTCTAAATGGTGGTGTTCTCTTTGGTGCATTGGTCGCACATGGGTTTATGGGTTCCACACTGACATTAATATGAAAGGGATGGATAACTTCTCCTCATGTTCTTGGGCCTCTTTCTTTCCTCTCATACGTGGCATGCAGGATTTCCTCAATCTACTCCACATCCCAAAGATCCTCTACCTCTTCCTCATCACTTTCCAAGCCCTCCCTCTTAGCTATGGCTCTCTTCTTGGTATTCACCTTATATTGTTAGGGTTCTCTACTACACATCATTCCTGATGATGCCAAGATCCACTTAAGCTGGTATTCATGATTCATCCATCAAGATCAGGTCCAAGGTTTCCTCCTCCTTCTTCTCTTTATCCTATCCTCCTTCCATTCCTCTTATCTTTATCAGTGCTTCCCCCCTTCCCCCATGCATGCAGGGAAGTCTAGTTGTATGATTCCATTGTCATTACACCTTTGTTATATAGAAATATCTTGATAGAAGTATACAATGATCAAATGTACCTTCCTCTAGGTCCTCGTAGGAACTCTTACTCGGCTGCGTTGTATGACTTTGTTGTGTCTACCGCAAATTCTTTGATAAATCCTGCCACAATACTATCAAGCCAAAAGTCGACTACGCGGGTGAATTTGTTGTTCACCTGTTGTAGTTGTTGGATCTATACTAGAGTCCAATATAGCTGTCAAATCTAGTTTGTCACATGGTTATTATTTAACCTTAAGATCCACTCCTATAGTAGATGCAGAAAATCATAGAAAAATACTTCGTGTAAATCCGTAAATACGTATTTATATGGGTATTTACGCAGTGTGATCCTGGGTTTTATATTGTCTTTTTGTGCAAACTCTAGCTCTTTAGTTCTCAACCAGCCCTCAATTTCTTCTCTCATGGGGTTCCAAGGTCTCAACATTCCCTTCTAACGGCTCATTTCTCTTCTGTTCCGCTCCTTCGGTTCTTATTCATTCTATCTCATCTACTCAGTCCTCTCTTGATTGTCTTAACACGGCAACATAACCATTTCTTGGTTACTATTTCCCTTCTCAGGTTTTTTGAGTTATTGACCCAGGGTTCATGTCATTCGGGGTTCCAACAAAGCCTCTAAAACTATTGGCCCTCCTGGTAAACCAGAAGGCAACACAACACCCGGAAGTTACTGCACAGTGTCACTTGAGACAGCTTTAAAGACTCAGGTGTTTATAGCCTAGGACAGAGTAGGGGATAGGGGTTTCTTGATTAAATATAGGTACCGTGAGTTGTAAGGTAAACTACTTATCCCTTGAAGTCACATACGTATATTTCATAGTTTAATTCCAACAGAGTATAAATAGATTCATAACAATGTGCTAACTCATTCATCAAGATTGACCATTAATTGTTGAAAGAAAGAAGAGACATACATACATTCAACATATTACATGCGTATTACCATGGTTCACCCCCTCCTAGCCTACATCCACAAAGATTTGTCTCTTGGCTCTTTTATTATGGTAGTTATGTATTCCTAGTGCCACGCGCTTACAATTCTCCACAAAATTGGGTAACATCTATGTGAGGCGAACTAGATCACACCAGGCTCTATAGCCTATGGTATAATCCTCAGATCTACCTTCCCTTGTATCTTCTTTGCTCAACAGCTTACAAAATCAGTTCATACAGCTAAAAACATTACATATTGCCTATGCTCCTGAGTGGTTACAGTCTCCAAAACTTAACTCCAAATCCTAACCCTCAACAATAATAATAATAACAACAACCCTTTCTATATGATACTTTCGTATCTATATTTATACATTTCAGGCTCTTCATCCTTTTATAGAATATTACCAAAACCCTAACCCTTCTTACGTTAGGTCTTTCTCCCATGCGCATGTTGTTCTTCCTCCAACTGTCGCTTTCTTTTGTGCATGCTTTCTTGCATGCGCACGTGTTGTTATTTTTCCAGTTGTTGCTTCAATTTTCTACACACTTTCTTTCCCACAATCATTCTTCTTTCCCCTTCAGCCTAGTGCTGACACAACCCTATGGGGGAGATGAAGTCCCAAAAATATTGACTAGTGAAGGTACGAGGACAAGTTACGATGATCTACATGAAACAACCCTAAGTGGTGCAAGTACCCTTTATTAAGGCGGGCACCCTCTGAGGGGAACTAGACTGTGAATGAATGTTTTCCCCATTACCACAAGCACATCCCACCTACAGTCACCTGTGTATCTCCCTATTAAATTTCACTGAAGCTACCACCTCACAATCAATGACCGAGAAAACAATCATAGGTTTGACCGCACATAAGGGAAGGGTAACTGAGCCTGAAACTCTTAAAGATTTAACCAATGCAAACCCCATATATGTAACGATTGAAGCAATACCGCAAAAAAAAAAAAAAACAGAGAGGGGTAATCTCCCTACTTTCCCCAATGCGACCTCATGCTTAACTCTTGTGTTAGTGGAGGATCTCGAGATACTGGCTGCAAGAATGGATTTTAATTCTCTTTAATGACTTCTAGGTTTCATTTTGTGGCCTTGGAGAGTTTACTCTCCAATCCTATTCCAACACCCTAAGCCTATCTAATGTTCATTTACTATCAAAAAAAAAATGTCTAATTGATTTTAGATTAAGCACTTCCTTTTTAGGGGTTGTTTCATAGGTCTAAAGGTAATGGATGAAAATGTTATGATGTGATGACTCTTTACCCAACCAAGCAATGCAAGTATGCTAATGAAAATTGTTCACTTTGATGAACTCTAACTATGGGAGGGAGAGAGATTTTTCTTTTTCTTCACAAATCTTAGAAACAAGACCTCACACACACCAAGTAGTTATAAGACAAATTATATATGAAACGAATCAATTTTTCTAGTGAACTTGTACACTAATTCTTCAAAATCAAACCTAGCATGCACGATTTTTTTGTCTTTTTTTTGTAATTTTTCCAATTGAAATGTAAACAATTATTGATCTAAACAAGAACTAAAAATCCAAAAGGAAACCAAAAAAAAAACATCAAGAAAAGGGGTTGTAGGATATTGGAAATGAGGCCAGATTATCCTACTCCAATGTCGGTATGGAAATCACACCCAAAACTCACCCAAGAGGGGTAGATCTAGGGATGTGCAATGTTCATACAAGGATATGTATAATAATCAATGACATACAGAACTAGATCTCTTCATATCTGTTGGATTATCAACCCAAATTTACTGAAGTTATCAGACATAAAAGAAAAATATCCAAGATGTACAAATCAATTCACACAAATGAACTCATCCAAAAAATTTTAAAGCAATTTATGTGACAACCAAATCTTCAAACAAAGTCCAAACCAGGTAAGAAAAGAGTAGTGCGACACATGTTGGATCATAGGAAAGACCTACAACCACATGCTAGGGATTTGATTTTCAAGTTTCACACACTCGAGCCCCAAAGTATCCCTTTTAAGGGATGGGGGTGTTGGTCCTAAATTTGGCACCTGACTGCTAAAGGGAAAATCTAGGCCACCTCAAGTTTGGAAAGGTTTGTTTTTTTCATTTTTGTTGGTCAGTTAGAGGGTTGTCTTACCAAGACAGGAACATGGTTGGGTTGGAAAAATTATATGGATGAGGGGTCTACTTGTCTGGTGGCACACAAATGACAGACAAGTGAAATAATATAGGTAAAAACAAAGGGAAACAACAAACTACTCAATGAATAATCTGTTGCAAGAAGTTTAATACTTAAAATATCATTTCAAGACATCAAACATGTATCAAAAAACACAATTACACCCATAGGTTGCAATAAAAACAAATATTCACCAATGCATTTGTTGTTTAACATGTTGCATATTAGTAAAGACAAGTTATACAATAGCTGAAGGAAATGAAATGTACTTTGCACAAATCAAAATCTACATTCAAGATAAGATAAAAACACATGTATATTTGGACGAAAACATTGTCATCAAAATTATATTCACCAGGTAGAGATCTTTAATCCATACATAGAACAGGATCAACCAGTTTCATGTATTGATATTCTTCTCCTGAAAACCAAGCCCTTCTAACATACAAAATATGCCTATTTATCATAGATGTGGAGGCCATCGACCAGTGTGGAATTGAGGCTTCACTCTACACATCGGCTGTAAAATAGCTTATTAACTTAACTAAACATTGGATGGAGTATATTAATGTATAGTTCGAGCCTCACTTAATAAAATAAAGAGTGGTTGTTATCACACATAAAATACCACTTATTATGCTTTAATATAACAGAGTCTTGCAATTAAACAACTAAAAACTCCTACTTAGCAATGAAAATAGATTGGTGTGTATGCTGCAGTGAACCACGATTTGACAGAAAATGAATAGGAGTGACATAAATGAGTTTTGTATTGAGCACTGGCATGCATGCGCATTTTTGGAGACCACTGGAGATAACTGAATGTGTTGGCAGTGTTTTTCCCTGACTTATCTCCTGGAGGAAAGAAGGAAGTCATCTGGCATTTTCCCAGAGTCTCGGATATTCCTTTTGTTGTCTGGATTATAGCTTCTTGAGTTCCCGGTTGTGGAGTTGCAACGTCCGAATTCCAGAACTTTTTTTCTGTACATGTTGTCTATCACCAAACTACTTCTAGATGAGAAATATGATGATGTGGATTGGCTCGTCATTCCCTGGTTTGGCGCCCTTTTCAAACTTCAAAATATTCCATTAATGAAGATAAGACCCTTCGGAAATTCGGTGTTCGGGAGTTTTGGAGCACAAAATATTCATATTTCCTAGAGGTATGGACTCCCAAAGTCATTAACCAACACTTTCTTTAATTAACCTAGGATTTATCCTTAAACATTTGGTGTTTCAACAGAGTTGTTAATTCATGTTTATCTTAAGCTAATTAACCCAAAACTAATACTTTCATCATTTAGTGTTTCAACACTTCGACAATTCGAGGGTTCGTGAGCTTCTGAATGTTGAGTTTGGGAATCTCCCGGAGTGACAATGTTATGGAGTGACGTGGCAGTGAGGACCCAGTTCAGTTGTTCAGGGCTACGACACTTCGAAGGTTCGGAGAATTGTGCTCGCTTTGAGTTTAAATCCCCGGAGTGCTAATCTCGCAAAGTCATTAACCATGTTTATAATAAGATAGTTAAACTGATATTAAGACTTTAATCACTAAGCATTTCAAGACTTTGGAACTTTGTCTCTTCAGGGTTCGAGAGTTTCTGATTGCAAAGTCAGGATACCTCCCAGATGGATGACCTCTCGGATTTGACATGGCCATGTGACGTCAATATTGTTGATGTGTCCACATGAAGAGAATGAAACGTGTCACCCAAAAATGAGCAGATGATGTAACTAAAAGGCCTGAAATGAGTGACACATATTGATGATCAATGGATGCCACGTGTCGACAACCGATGGATGCCATGTGTCGATGATCGATGGATGCTATGTGTTGATGATCGATGGATGACATGTGTCACCACAGATGAATGCTATGTGTCATCACATATGAACGTTGTGTGGCTCCAACATTTCAACATTTGGGAGATTTTGAGTGCTAAGTGTGAAGATCTCCCAGAGGGCTGATCTCGCAAATCTGCTACAGTGGTTCAAGTCTCTGGTGCTTTGGGGCTCCAAAAGTTCGAGGCTCGTGAGACTTAAAAAAATATGAGCTCGGATGCCTGAACATCGAATTTGCAGAGTGAATATTGTATAACTCTGTGATTAAACCTCGTGCCTTTTTGGAACTCTGAATGTACGCGAGTCATTGATATGAGTGGCATGTTGGATATCCATCGTTGCAAATTTAACTTGTCTGTTCTCACAATCTGAGCTCAAAGTTGACTTATCTGAATTGTTGCATTTTTTCCATGGGTGTTGCTTGTGCATACAAAATACTTGGTCAACCTGTTACATGCTCAATTAGTGATAAACATGATGACAAGTATTTTTCAAAATAAAACTAGAACATTTAATCACTTTCAAGGAAGCAAAAGATGGCGTTAAATAAGTAAAAATAATTAAGGACCATTGAAGCTGAGTGATTAAATCATGGAGAATAATCTTAGCAAACAAAAAACAAAAATCAGACTTGATCGATGTATAGGGTAGAGGAGGGAAAGGGAAAGGGTGCAGACCTAGTTTACAACATTGGCTCCAATCAAGGATAACACTTCCTTATGAGGTGCTAAGAACAGTATATCAGGTGCCTTACCTCTCAAACCCTCACTCCCACTTGTTGTAACTTACATTTGTTTATGTATTCCAGCCATGTATATCTTCTTCTACTGACCTGTGCACTATCTTCCTCCTCTGATTCATTTTCATCTACATTGATAACCAAATCCTTTAATACAGGTTTCAACCTGATCTTCGCATTTGACCTCAACTTATTAATGAGTTTGGCGCAATGTTTTCTCGTTATGGATTGTACAACATGTTTTCCTCCCCCCTTCTCTGATGACTTCCATGTTCTTCAACCCTCCTGGTTTGATGTAACCAACCGAGTCTTTCATTAGTGAAAGAATGGTCCTCATGACTTTTCCTTTGATGATTTTGCTCGACGTCAAGTTTTGTTGTCAAGTGCATCTCTTGGATGTGACCCTAGACATGATATTAGCATGTGATTGCAAAGGTTTTATAGGGTGGTTTGGATCCAAAACACTCCTACTTCCACAATCAACCACCAATTTCCATGTACTTCACAAGCTATACCATGGTTTCAATTGTGGAATAGCTCTAGGATATTAACATTCGAGAACTTTTCATTTCCACAATGAGTGTGAGTCGTCGATCATTTTTGCAATCTGTGATCTGGGTGACCCTACTACTTTAGCGCCATTGCTAAAGTTTTATCTTTCTGGCAATTAAAATTGTTCTAACCATATTTAGATATGGCACCAATTTTTCATGTCCTAAAAAAGAAAATCAAACCAACAACACTAACACACCCCATTACCTTTGTTGGGCTATGGAGTCTTTATTCACACACAAACTAACTAATATATAGCTACACCATAATTCCTTTGTTGGACTATGGAGTCTTATTGATGATCTATTATATAAAAAAAATGAAAAATAAATGCTCGAATGACGAGCTTATTCAACACACTCCTACTCTAACCAACTGAAATTGAATACTAAAGTATAAACAAATTTCCAAAATAACTAATCAAGCAACAAGTTTCTTGGCATGTCTTCATGTATGCTACTGAAAACTTGAAAAGACAACAACGTACACATCAAAATTATAATGGTAGTTCATACTTACTTCCACACACTGTGTGCATCATACCAACAAATACAATATTAGATACCCCTGTTGAAACTGAATCCATCCAATCAGATATGGGATCATCAAGAATAGGAGACTCTGACTGATCTAGACGACTAAGTCACTCCTATTTTAAATATAATATATGAACAAACAGGGTTTCTCCTTTCCTCGTTGAAACATCTCATGAAAGACATGTGCTTCACAACTGTTAAGGCCAACAAAACACTCTTGATACTGCTCATCTTATCGTTTGAAATGAAAGAGTATGTCTTCTACATTGTTGGGTTTTACTTGTTCTTTCTCTAGAATGTCATTTCTAGACTTATAGATATCTTGTTGCTCAATGATTTCTGGGGAATGCAGATCCACATCTACTATAGAAAAATATTTGAAATGTTGATTTGGTAGCTCCCCTTCATAACTAGTAAATGGAGTTTGTTCAACTTCAAATAAATTATAAACATATGATAAATATTCATGAAACATTTGAGCAACAAATTGATCACAATCATGAATATCATTAACTTCATCATGAACACAAAGCTAAAAAACCTTATGCTTTAAACCCAAACTAAATAAGTATTTAACATCAACATTTATTTCCTTCTCATCATCATTTTCAGTTTTAAAAGAATGTTGAAAGCCATCATGTTGTATAACAGAATTGGAAGAAGATACAACTGATAATGAATCTTCTTCCTCTTCCTCAAAATTATTGTCCCCTTCATCTATACTGCTAGAAGAACTAATAATTGACTATTAAATATAAGATCCAAATTCTTTACAACTGTTTTCAAAAAGTAAATCAACTGGAAAAAACCTTTTACAATGATCACTAAATGTTGCATGGAATTGTTTCATGGAAGATATGATAGCAGGAGGCAAGGATCCGTACCATTCATGAGCATATCCCTCTAATTAGTACATGAACATATTCATTAATACATCCTCATGATGTATACCCAAATGATGCATGACCTCATGGAATTCAAGCAAATTATATGTGGGGTTATCATATTTATGTTCTCTAAATCTAGGCAAGTAATCACACCATTCATCTATAGTAGGAACAACATTTGGAAAACTAGGAACAACATAGAAATTAAAGGGAGAAAACCTCTGAGACAATATGGATTCCATATGAAAATATGACTTCTTGAAACTATGGAGTCACCACTGGATTCTTTAACCATGGAGTCGCCAGGTGAATGATCTGCATTATGAATGTGTCTAGTCTTTTTTCACCATCAAAGATCAGATATGATCATTGTTGTTCTCCCAAGGAAAGATATTTCGTTACTCCATTACATGACAACAGTGCCAGAAGATGTTGGCCCTAAAGTATTCACCTGACTACTAAAGGGCAGAGCTAGGGCTGATCTAGATTATTTTCTGGACGAAATGAGATCAGAGATGTAATAAAGAAAATGCACAGAGATATTGCAAGAAAGACAACAATATAAAAAATATATAGAGGAAATAAAACAAGAGTCACAGATGTACAGTAATACACGATTTCTATTAACAAAATAAATGTACAGAGACTGTAAAATACAGAGTGAAAGACTCGCTGGAATGGTGGTAGCTTATCTCTGAGAAGAGATGTGATGGCTACTCACATCTGTGAGAAGATAATTATTACAATGAGGCTCTAAGGGCCTTTTTAACAAAATTAAAATCCAAAACCCTAACCCCGGAAAATGAAAAGCCAAAAGGTTTGTGGGCCCCGATGGGGGTAGTTGATACGTCGACTTCCCAGGGGCGTAACTTTGGCATACGATCTTCGTTTGGGGTGTACGGTAGCTTGTTGGAAATATCTATCCGAGAAATACAAATTTTGGGTGAGAAACATTAATATAAGATCCTTGTTTCTCCCCTTTTTCTAAAAAAACATCATTTAGGGCCTCAAAATGGCCCCGAAAGTTAAAAACTGCTAAAAATAGTAAATTACCAAAATTGTCAGAAACATGTTTTGGGCTAGTTGATGAAGGTGGGTGGCCACTGATATCCACCTGGATCAATCCTCCCTCCTTAGGAAGTAATGGTCTCCATTGCGTTGAGTTCCTGGGGAAGAGGGGAAAGCGATTGTTGAATCTGAATCTTGGTGAGTTGCTTTCCTTGTTGGAACCATCGCGCTACTTGGTTTGTTGAAGGTCATCATGAACCTATGGTTGGAAGGGTTGGACCTTTTTAACCAGTCTGGATACATGAGATCACTGTTTACAAAAGGAATCTTTTTGCTTTGCTGCAACCTTATCGACCTGCTTCTAGTGGATAGAAGGTGCTTGGGCCGATGCTGTAGTGGTTGCAATATCCTTTTGTTCCCCTTTTGAATAGATTATGGAGAAGATGAATTTTGTAGTATGATATACTACCTTGCGATATTGTTTAGGTGGGACAATAGTCAGAACTACCTCTGGTATTCAGTAGAGATGACCCCCCAAAGTAACAATGACACTACGGGGTCGAGACTCACAAATAGCCTGGTGCTTCCACATATATGGCTAGCCCAAGAGAACATCATAGACATCCAGTGGGGAAACATCACATAATACCTCATCCTTGAAGGTTTGGATGCCGTATGACAATCGACACTGCTGGCTGACATGAAGATCACATCCTTGGCGAAGCCACCCGATGTTGTATGGTTGCAGGTGTGGTGTTGTTGACAATCCCAACTATTTGATGACCTCTGCTGAGATGAGGTTTTTATGTCTTCCTCTATCAACAATAAAATGAAGCGGGGTCCCCTTCACCCACATCTGTGAATGAAAAAGGTGCTCCCCCTCTTCAGGATATGTTGGTTCTTCTGGTTGAATTATTGTGGTCGCAACAATAGTAGTGGGGTCTCCATCGATGATCTATCTTTTACCAGTATTTTCAGAATCAGATTCTGAATCATGGTTTGGCTCCTTTTCTTTGATCTCGACCATCAATTATTGCGACATTCATCGGTGTTGTGCCAGGGGATTTTATGGAAATCACACCATTTTCCGGTGTCCTTCTTTGTCTTCCTGTGACCCTTATTTTCCTATGGTTTGGATTGGTTTTCAGGAGAATTTTTGTTAGGGCCATCTTTGTCATACTTTGGTTGTTGTGGATTTGTAGACTTGAAATCCCATTTATTCTGGTGCTTAAACTTCTACTCAATTTTAACAACATATCGATAAGTAGCAATGAGTGATGAGATGTCCAGAAAATCCATTTCAGTTTGGATGTGTCTATGTAGAGCCCCATGGTATTTCAGAACCAAATGTTGTTCGGAGTCCTTGATACCCAGCTTGGTGTGCAAGGTATGGAAGGTATTGGTGAACTCTGAAACTTCTTGGCCCCTCTCTTGTCGTCGTGTGGTCCATCTCATGTACTGGTCCTCATAGTTGCCAACAAGGTAATATTGTTCCTTTACCGCATCCACAAAAAAATCCCAAGTGGGCTCAACCCCATATATTACAGACTCCTATGTGGAAGTCTTGTCCCAATAAGTTTGCCACCAATTTTTGACATGGGGGAGAGCCTTAAGGAGTGCAAAGGTGATCTTTTCCTTGTCGGAAAAATTATGAACAGAGAAATAACCTTCTAGCAGATTTAACCATTTATCTAGGGCATCTGCATCTATTTGACCTTCAAATACGGGAATATCAAAATTAACCTGTACCTTGAAAGGTGAGGTTCCTCCAAAGTGGTCGCTTGATGAAGATGCACCTGATGCTATCAAGAGGTGTCAAAGGATGTGGGAAAAATTCTCCATTATTTCATCCCTCTCTCACGTGAGAGCTTGCTCAAGCAACAGACTGATAGGATCATCTACTCCATCGTTTTTATTTTCTTCCGCCATTGAGGGTTTCTTGGGTGTGTGAGAGTGATTGTCCTCAAGAGAGCCAAGCTCAAGACCCAACTTGCTATACTAAGACCTCGTCAGGGACATGCACTGAAAATGATCAAGAGGAGCCTGCTCTGATATCACTGATCCAGATTATTTTCGGCACAAAATGAGATCGGAGATGTAATAAAGAAAATGCACAAAGATATTGGAAGAGAGACAAAAATATAAAAAAGATATAGTGGAAATAAAACAAGAGTCACAGATATACAGTAATACACGATTTCTATAAATGAAATAAATGTACAGAGACTATAAAATACAGAGTGAAAGACTCGCTAGAATGGTGGTAGCTTATCTCTGAGAAGAGATGTGATGGCTACTCCCATCCGTGAGAAGATCATTATTACAATGAGGCTCTAAGGGCATTTTAAAAAAAAGTAAAATCCAAAACCCTAACCCCGGAAGATGAAAAGCCAAAAGGTTTTTGGGCCCCGATGGGGGTATTTGATACGTCAACTTCCCAGGGGCATAAATTTGGCATACAATATCCGTTTGGGGCTCATGATAGCTGTTGGAAATATCTATCCAATAACTACAACTTTTGGGTGAGCAACATCGATCTATGATCCGTGTTGGTCCCCGTTGTCTCAAAAAAAATTGTTTAGGGCCTCAAAATGGCCCCAGAAGTTAAAAACTGTTAAAAATAGTAAATTACCAAAATTGATAGAAACATGTTTTGGGCCAGTTGGAGAAGGTGGGTGGCCACCGATATCCACCTGGATCAAGGGCACCTCAAGTTTGGAAAGGTTTGTTTTTATTTTATTTTTTGTTGGTCAGTTAGAGGGTTGGATTACCAAGACAAGAACATGGTTGGGTTGAAAAATTATATGGATGAGGTTCCTCCTTGGTTGGTGGCACACAGATGACAGAGAAGTGAAATAATATAGGTAAAAGCAAAGGGAAACAACAAACCACTCAATGAATAATCTACTGCAAGAAGTTTAATACTTAAAATATCATTTCAATACATCAAACATGTATCAAAAAACACAATTACTCCCACAGGTTGCAATAAAAACAAATCTTCACCAAAGCATTTTTTGTTTAACAGGTTGCATATTAGTAAAGAAAACTTATACAATAGCTAAAGGAAATGAAATGTACTTCTCACAAATAAAAAACTGCATTCAAGATAAGATAGAAACACATGTAGATTTGGACGAAAACATTGTCATCAAAAGTATAGTCACTAGGTAGAGAGATTTAATACATGAATAGAATAGGATCAACCAACTTCATGTATTGATATTCTTCTCCCAAAAATTGAACCCTTCTAACATACAAAATATGCCTATTTATCACATATGTGGAGGCCCTCAACCAATGTGGAACTGAGGCTTTGCTCTACACATTGGTTGTAAAACAACTTATTAACTTAACTAAACATTGGCTAGAGTATATTAA
Source organism: Picea engelmannii (assembly GCA_009831015.1). Taxonomy (NCBI): domain Eukaryota; kingdom Viridiplantae; phylum Streptophyta; class Pinopsida; order Pinales; family Pinaceae; genus Picea; species Picea engelmannii. The sequence continues at coordinate 1,526,871 of ML780764.1, forward strand.
TGTATACTCTGAGCCTAAATTAATAAAAAAAGAGTGGTTCTTATCACACATAAAATACCACTTATTATTCTTTAATCTAACAAAGTCTTGCAATTAAGCAACTAAAAACGACTACTTAGCAATGAAACTAGACTTATGTGTATGCTGGAGTGAACTGAGATTTGACAGAAAATGACTAGGAGTGACAGAACTGAGTTTTGTATTGAGCACTAGAATTCATGTGAATTGTTAGAGTCCACTGAAGATAACTAAATGTGTTGGCAATGTTTTTCACCAACTTATCTCCTAGAGGAAAGAAGCAAGTCATCTGGCATTTTCCGGGAGTCTCTGATATTTTTCTGTTGTTTGGATTATAGCTTCTTGAGTTCTTGGTTGTGGAGTTGTAGGGTCTGGATTCCAGAAAAAATTTTCTGTACCTGTTGGTTATCATCGAACTATTGTTAGATGAGAAATATGATGACGTGGACTAGCTCGAAGTTCCCTAGTTTGGTGCCCTTTTCAAAATTCAAAATATGCCATTAGTAGAGATAAGCCTCTTCAAAAATTCAACATTCGGGAGTTTTGGAGCGCAAAATATTCATATCTCCCGGAGGCCCGAACTCCGATATTCATTAACCAAAATTTCTCTAATTAACCTTAGATTTATCCTTAAACATTTGGTGTTTCAAAAGATTGATTAATTCATGCTTATCTTAATCTAATTAACCCAAAATTAAGACTTTAATCATTTGGTGTTTTATCACTTCGACAATTCATGGGTTTGGGAGCTTCTGAATTCTAAGTTTGGGAATTATCCCGTAGTAACAATGTTGAGGAGTGACATGGAAGTGAGGACCCACTTCGGATATTCGGGGCTCAAACACTTCAAAGGTTCGAAGAACTGTTCTCTTTTCCAGTTGAAATGCCCCGGATTGCTAATCTCGCGAAGTCATTAACCACATTTATCTTAAGCTAATTAACTCAAGATTAATACTTTAATCATTAAGCATGTCAGGACTTCGGGACTTAGGGACTTTGGCTCTTCAGGGTTCAGAAGTTTTTGAATGCAAAGTTTGGATACCTCCCATATGGATAACCTCCTAGATCTGATGTGGTCACGTGACGTCACTATAGCTGATGAGTCTGCATGAAGAGAATGACATGTGTCACCCGAAAATGAGCATATGACGTAACCAAAGGACCTTAAATGAGTGCCACATGTCAGCGATCGATAGATGTCATGTGTCGGTGATCGATGGATGCCACATGTCATCGATCGATGGATGCCATGTGTCACCATAGATGAATTCTATGTGTCAGAACAGATGAACACTATGTGGCTCCGACATTTTAGCATTCAATATATTTTGAGTGCTAAGTGTGAAGATCTCCTAGAGGGATGATCTCATGAATATGATGTGGCAGTTCGGGTCTTCAGTGCTTCAGGGCTCTGATAGTTTGGGGCACATGAGACTTAAACAAAGATGAGATCGGACGCCCGAACACAAAAGTCACAGAGTGAATTTTGGATAACTCTTCAATTAAACCTCACGCATTTCTGGAACTATGAATGTACGAGATCCATTGATCTGAGTGGCATGTTGGATCTCCACCATTAAAAATTTAACCTATATATTCTCACAATCTGAGTCCTAAATTGAATTCTCTGAATTGTTGCATTTTGTCCACAAGTGTTCCCTGTGCATACAAAAGACTTGGTCAACCTATTGCATGCTCAATTAGTGATAAACATGATGACAAGTATTTTTCAAACTCAAACCAGAACATGTAATCACTTTCAAGGAAGAAAAATATGGTGCAAAATAAGTAAAAACGAGTAAGGGCCATTGAAGCTGAATGATTAAATCATGGAGAATAAGCTTAGAAAACACACAAAAAAATTAGACTTGACGGATGTATAGGGTAGAGGAGGGAAAGGGCAGGGATGCAGACCTAGGTTACAACAGGGGGTATACATTTTTTAGTTTCGTACAACTCCTTGGATTCCTCAGATGAGGATTCCATCACCTTTTACTCACCGAGAGATTTTCAATGACTATGACGTTCCGAAGTTTTTTCAATGTTTTTTTTCAATGGCCATCCCCTTCACCGTGTGGGATATGTGTGGCTTCATCTCTTTCATACTGTTCAACCTAGCACTTTCGTGGCCCATGTCGTTGTGCTCTAGAAATGATGTGGCCCTTGGAGGAGTGGTTACAAGGAATTTTCCCCGAGCCTTCAAGAATATCATGCCTTCGACTCTTCGTCATTCCTGCACATGTATGAAAACATCCCTAGAGACTCGAAGTCTCGAAGTCTCTTTTCTCTTCAAAATCTATGGTAGAGCTTAAGCCACCCTTAAATATAAAGTCTGAGATTTGTGTGCACCTAACAAATAGTTTAGACATGAAAAGAAGGGCCCTACACTTACTTCACGACCAATGCAATGATGCCACATGGAAATATCTAGGCATGCCACATCACCATGGCATACATGGGACCGTCCAATTGTAGTTGGATTCTACAACAAGATAACTTCAATGCTTCAATGCTTAACACAATCTCCTATATCCTCGAATCTCCCAGAGTCCTGTATTTTTGAAGTTTCGAAATTCCTCTCCATGTACTTTGGCCTTCGGCCTTCAGGATATTCTTAACCCTTGTACCTTACATTTCCTAGAGTAAGACTTCGACGAAGTGTTTACGTTGTCCTCCCACTACTAGATTAAATGGTTGAGAAAGGATCCCGACGAATCCTCATATCAACGACTCATATCACTCCCGAATTCTTCCCCACGGTCTAATGGTTGGCGAGATTTCACCACTCCAAGATTTCATGACTTTGCATCCCTTACAGTCATTAACCCAATAATTCCCAAAAGGGTTACCTACCGGAGAGGTCATAAAGAAGAGATGATTGTTTTTTGTCATTTTATGGTACCTCTTACTCTATCCTTCCACTATACTCGATCTAATGATTGAGAAGGGTCCCGAAGGATCCTTATATCTATGACCCACATTACTTCACAACTTTGAGATTCAGGGACTTCGGTTGTTTAACACCTTTTCACTCCCGGAGTAGGTCAACATCGAATTTGACCATAGTGTATATCCAATGGTCAAGAAATATCCCGAAGGTCCTTAGATCTATGGCTCGCATTACTTCACAGCTGAAAATTTGGTAAGAGTTTAACAATAAAGTGGATCCCACGACAATGGATAGGAAACCACCAGTTGTCGTTCAACCATCCAATCACTATTTCGACAGGTTTCCTTCGGCAGGATTTGAATGTTGTGAGGTTCCAACATCTTGGAGTCCTAAACCTCCGAAGTCTCGAAGCCCGAAAGGCTTATCTCCTTTTTAGCATAGCGCAGGGTTCTAGGGTCCTGGTCATATGGGGATTTGACAAGCCCCCGAGGGATACACTCTCATATCTTATCCAATATTTGGTTAAGGTCTCAGAATTGAGCCTATGGTCATTAGGGAGAATGGTTTGAAGGAAGCACCTTTCACTTCAAAATCCACATCCTATAACATGACAACAGTAATTCCAAGGGATTTCCATATTCTGATTTATTGCATAGAGTATGTCCCGACTCTATGTTTACAGGTTTGGTCCCTATATAGTCCTTTGAGGACTTCCCAACCAACACAAGGGTCAAATTATTATGCTCCCAAATTCATTTAAAACTCATTACTAATGATTCTCCTTCTCTAAAGAGAGGTATGCAGAAAACCATCTACAATATATGATATTCAAGATTTGCTTCCAATTTCCCAAGCTGCTAAGCCATCAGAGCCACGAATTCTACCATTCAAACAAGGTAAAAGAATTTTCCATCATCTATCTCAAGAAAAAAATGCATATTACAACAAAATAACCAATACAACATAAAAACTTAGAGTCACACTTATCTGAAATTGGAAATTAGTTGGAAATTGTTGAAAGGGGTGCACTTTTCCACCCAACCATAGGCACATTTTTCTCTTTGAGTATTCCTCAAATGGAGACCCCCTAGCTACACCATAATTCCATGATATAAATGATTTTTTTCTTTTTCACTTAGCTACAACAAGGTACAAAGGTTACACTCATTTTCCCACAGGGCCCTGACAGTTCATTTTTCTATCCACCAAGCAAGGGATCCCACTGTGATTTCTCACTCAATCAATGCATATCCATTTATCAACTTGATTAGAAAACATTTTCAAAGTTCTCATGTACCCATAATAGCATATATTTCTCAGTTCTCCTTAGAAACGAAGACCCTCACATGCTCTGCTTCCTCTGAAATGGTATTTTGACCCATTCGTGTGTATCTTTTGGCCTCTGCCCCCGGTTTTCCTGAATTTTCTTTCCTTTCCCAACACGATTTCGTGGGTCATATCAGAAATTTTCCAGATGGGTACTCTTCCCATCTAATGCATCCGCACCCTCACTGGCACGTCCTCTCCCACAGGATCTTCTTTCTCTTTCGGTCTGAAGAACTCAAAGGCTCTTCTATTTCCCTTTCGGGAAATCTGCACCCACGGTTCACTTCACGCGACCCCTCTTCCTTTTCTTATCGAGGAATCAGAACTCACAGCTTCGCGAGGTCATGGTCTATCTTTGGGTCCTCAAATCCCCGAGACCCGATGGCTTTGGTCAACGATGACTTCCTCTCTCCTTGTCAGGACTTCTGTCCTTATCGTGATCTCGTCACTCACGACACCAAGCGCTCAGATTTCCAATCCCCGATACACGAGACGCCGAAACGCCGAACTCGCGATCTTTCTCCCTCGCAACTTCTCTTCTCGCGAGATTGAATAACTCCTATGTCAGCTCCCGATGCCCGAGACGTCGAAACGCCGATATCTCGCGTCACCTGCCACGTCACCCTGCTGTGGTCCACACTACTTTTGTAACTCTCGAGACTTCGCTTCTCACACTATCATGATTCCCATAGCCAAATCTTCGATCCCTTTCTCGCGAAGGCCCGATAGCCGATCTCGCGATGGATCCAACGGCCCTAGCTGGCTTAGATCAACGCTCTATCTGTCCTGATCTTGAACGTTCTTTACACTTGCACTGCAACCTTCCAGCAGCTCTGAGAGATCCAGTGACCCACGAATCTTCACGAACTCTCCTCAGAGAAATTCAACTGTTCTCCCTTCCAAATGAACTCTACGAAATGACGAGGCGCTCTTCCGCAGAACTCGTCACCCTGCGCACAAACCTGCGACTCTCTTTACAAGCCTTCCAGGCACGAATTTCCTACTTTTTCCTTTGACAAACTCGGAATCCTATCCTTCCTGAGATTTTCTCACAACTTTCGAGTCCCTTCAAGAAACTCTTGCACGCACTCCTTGCGGCAAACTTTCAACCATGACTAAGTGTTGAAGCTTTGACTCTGCGCACTCTTGTAGCAGCATACTTTCAGTCCCCTTTGCTCAGAATCGCAACTCTGAGACTTCGTCTAGCCTGCGCATGCCTTGCACGGCTCTGGTAACCCACTTTCATCCTGGGTGAATGAGAACAAAATTTAAACTATTTGAGCCTTATGTCAATGCACTCCTTGTGGACAAGTTCGACTGCACTCCTTGCAGGAATCCTTGCTCAAACAGAGAAACAATTGAAACTCATTCTCACTTCCTCTTAGACTTCAATTCAACCATGAAATCACATACATAGCATATAAAATAAAATGTATGACAGGAAGAAAACATTCATGAGCATAACGTCAATGCACAGAGAAAACAACACAAAACCATGAGTTTGAATCAAAGCTTATTCTATTAATTCAAATGCCTGTACATGGGTGTTCTTACAATTCTCTGCTTGCTCTTCTCTCCTGAATGCTCTCAATGATTCAGAAGAATTTTACAATGTACAATGAGGGTGTCTATATCCCATTTCCCTCTTGCGCTCTACGCTATCAAATCTAGAATTAAATTCCTATCTACCTGCATTAACTACATTAAATGTCGACTATCTACCTAAGGACGAGAGCTATCTGCTCAAGGTCCATTACAATATACAAAGTGTGCCTTCATAAATGGTTTCATTTAAGATCATGCAACAATATCAAGGTTCTTTCAAAATTTGTGCTGGCGCTGTCCAGCTGTCTTCCGCTTCCGTGATGGCTCGCTTGACGTGGGCAATGCTCCTGCATCATACTCCCTCGCTTGAAAATTTTCATGGGCTCCTATCCATGAGCTCCTGCATGATCTGTCCATGCTTTTGTATCATTTCTTCAGTCTCCAGCTGGCATCTTCCATTGGGTGATTCTTCCACTTGATCAGATACTTGAAGTATTCTTTCCTCCTGGTCTTCTTACCCACTCTCTTGTCCAGTATGCACTCCATCTGCGGCTTCTCTGCTACTGGCATCTGCTTCATCCACTGGACTACTGGCTCCTCAGTTATAGTCTCTGTTTCTGCAGCCTTGTATGGGTATAAATATGCAATATTGAATATCAGAGATATTTCGATGCCATCTGGCAACTCAATCTCATAAGCATTTTCCACGAATTTTCTCAAGACCTTGCATGGTCCGATTTTCTTCATCTTCAGTTTATTGTATGTTCCCCTTGGGAACATTTCCTTCCTCAAGTGTGCCAGAACTAGATCACCAACTTCAAACTGAATTTGTCTCCGATGTTGATCTGCTCTGCGTTTGTACTCCCGATTCGAATCCTGCAACCGCTGCTTCACCTGACTGTGAAGTTCTTTCATCGCCTCAGCGAATTAGTCTGCACTAGCACTGCTAGTCGCAGTCTGTTCTGAATACCACAATTCAGAAACTCCTCTCGGATGTGTGCCATACACAATCTGAAATGGACTTCTGCCTATACTCTGATTCACTGAATCATTGTACGCGAACTCTGCCTATGGCAATATGCTATCCCAGCTGCTATGGTGCTCCGTCACCAAGCTTCTCAGCAAGTCTCCCAGACTTCTGTTGACCACTTCTGTCTGCCCATCCGTCTGAGGATGATACGCAGAACTAAATGCCAAGTTATTCCCTAGCTTATTCCATAAGGTCCTCCAAAAATTCCCTATGAATTTTGTGTCTCTGTCCGATACTATACTTTTCAATAATCCATGAAGTCGAATGACCTCCTTGAAGAACAAATTTGTGATGTGCGTCGCATCACTGGTCTTCTGGCATGGAATGAAATGTGCCATCTTCGAAAACCTTTCCACCACCACAAATATGGAATCAACACCTCTTTGTGTCCTCGGCAATCCCAATACAAAATCCATGCTAATCGCCTCCCATGGCCCTTCTGGTATGGGCAATGGCTGGTAAAAACCTACATTCTGTTTCCTTCCCTTTGAATGCTGGCAAATTATGCATCTGTCAACAAACCTCTTGACATCTGCTCGCACCCTGGCCAAAAATATGACTCGTTCAGCTTCATGAATGTTTTGTCATGGCCAAAATGTCTTGCCAATCCCCCACTGTGCTTCTCCTTCAATAGGTTCTCCCTCATGGAGAAATTTGGAATACACAGTTGATTGCCTATAAACAACAACCCTTCTTGGATCATGTAATCTATCCAGAGAATGTTGTCTCTGAGAACTGGATTCTCAGTTGCTTCATATGCTTCTCCAAAATCTGCATCACCTGTGTACATATCCCTGAGATTTTCAAACCCCAATGTTCTGACTCAGAACTCCTGCATCATCAAACATTTCCTGCTCAAAGCATTAGCCACTTTATTAGCAGTACCAGAAATATGCTTAATCACAAATCTGAAATTCTACATATACTCTACCCATTTTGCATGTTTCTGATTCAACTTCTCCTGTTGAGTCACAAACTGTAATACATGATTGTCACTATACAAAACAAATTATTTTCGGATCAATTAATGCCTCCACTTCTTCAATGCCTATATGATAGCATAAAATTCCTTATCATACGTGGAGTATTTCAATTTTGCTTCATACAGCTTCTCACTGAAATATGCAACTGGTTTGTCTTCCTGACTCAAGACCGCTCCTATGGCGTACCTACTTGCATCAAATTTCACCTGAAATGTTTTCTGGAAATCCGGAAACACCAACACTGGTTGTTCCGTGATCTTCTGCTTCAACAGATTGAAGCTCTTCTCAGCCTCCGTTGTCCAATGAAAAGACTTATGTTGCTTCTTCACTGTATCCATCATCGCTGTGCTAATCCCACTAAAATTCCTGATGAACTTTCGGTAGAAACTAGCTAAACCATGAAAACTTCTCACTTCGAACACATTTCTCGATGATGGCCAATTCTTGATCACTTCTACCTTATCCGGGTCCATCCTCAACTCATTAGCCAAAATAACAAAACCCAAGTAAATGAGCTCTGTCTTCATAAATGAGGACTTCTTCATATTAATCAATAGTTTCTCCTGCTGTGGCTTCTTCATCACTATGGCCAAATGCTTCAGGTGTTCAGCCTCTGATTTATTGTAAATCAGTATGTCATCCAAATACACAATCACAAATTTCCCGATGAACTCCCTCAGGACTTCATTCATCAACCTCATAAAGGTACTTGGTGCATTCATCAAGCCAAATGGCATGACTAGCCATTCATACAATCATTCGTTTGTCTTGAAGGTTGTTTTCCATTCATCACCTTCTCTCATGCAAATTTGGTGGTATCCACTTTTCAAATCTATCTTTGAAAAATATTTTTCCCCACTCAGGCAATTCATCATATCATCCATTCTCGACAGTGGAAACCTGTACCTAATGGTTATCTTGTTGATCGCTCTTGAGTCGGTACACATCCTCCAACCTCCGTCTTTCTTCGGACTGAGCACTGTTGGAACAACACATGGAATCAAGCTTTCTCTAACCAACCCTTTGTCCAACAAGTCTTGGACCTGTCTCTTGACCTCTTCATTTTCTTGCGACGTCAACCTGTACGTGGCTTTGTTCGGCAAACTAGCTCCTGGTATGAGGTCTATATGATGACTCACACTCCTCATCGGTGGCAACGAATGAGGTAATTCGTCCACTATGATGTCAGCGAACTCTTCCAGCAGTTCCTGAACTTCATCTGGTAAATCATCCACTCTTGTGCTAGTAAGAACAATCCTCGGCTTTCTGACAACAAATAATTGTGGATCTTCCTTCTTCTCAACCTCTGTAAGAAGCTCTTTCCCACTCATGAGAAGTATTGTGCTGCTTACTTCCAGTTTCACCTCTTTATCCTTTATCAGAAGCAACATATGGGTTCTCCCATTCTTCTCCAGGGTATAGGTGTTCATTCTCCCATCATGAATCACATTTCTATCATATTGCCATGGTCTACCTAGCAATAAATGACATACGTCCATGGGAATAACATCACATAAGATCTTATCATTATATCCTCCTATATTGAACTCAACCAAGCATTGTTTAGTAACAGTTACCTGGTGTCCTTTCTGTAGCCACGAAACTCTATATGGAATCGGATGATCAGTCATCTCCAGCTCCAGTTTCTCTACCATCTCTGTAGATACGAGATTATCCGTGCTACCGCTATCCATAATGACCTTGCACACCCTATCCTTGGTCTTGCAAGCTGTCCTGAAAAGTCTGGTCCTCTGAACCGAATTCTGCACCTCCTTCTTGGGTGTCAACAGAACTTTTTGCATCATGAGAGACCTTCCACCTTCTACGTCCTCAGTCTCAACATCATGCCTCTGCGCTTCTGTGATGTGAGCTTCTCCAATGTCCTTCTTTTTCTCTGGACACTCGTAAGACTTGTGCCCATTCTTCCCACACGTAAAGCATGTGATTACTCCACCTCTTCCTCTACCTCAAGCTCTAGTACGAGGAAGAGTATTTACATCAGCATAATCTCCTCGCTGATCATTTTGCTGTCCTCTTTGTTCAACATGTGGCCCTCTCTGTGAGGTTCCACCTCTTTCAATTTTACCCTGGGGTTTCTTCCATTCCTCTTTAGGCTTCTAGAATTTCTCTTGGGAAACTGCCTTGCCTCTAGGCTGACTCCTACCTCACCCTCGCTGATCTTTCTTACGGCTCATCTTCTCCTCAGCTTTCAAAGCCATCTGATAAGCATCCTCCATAGTTCAGATGGTTACCATGCTCAATTCATCCTGAATGTCGTATCTCAGACCATTCAGATATCTGGCAACCTTCTCATCATCGCTCTCCCGATGACCTGCTCTGATGTTCATTCGATAGAACTCCTCAGTGTATTCTTTTACTGTCATCAGCTTCTGTCTCAGGTTCTGCATTCGCCTGAATCGAGTAATTTGATAATCCCTTGGGATGAATTTTTCCTTCATCTTCGCAATCATTCGATCCCAACTCTTGATCTTCTGCTTGCCTTTGCAGCATCTGTCAGCTTGTATCTCGTCCCACCATAAGGCTACATGTCCTTTCTAGTGTGTAACTGCATGCTTGACTTTCTTATCCTCTTCGACATCTTCATAATCGAAGTAGGTGTCAAGAGCTCTTATCCAATCTAGAAGCTCCTCTGCATCCAGATTTCCATCATAGATTGGAATATCCATTTTTGCCTTCGCACCCATCCTGGAAATGGCTTTGATCAACCACTCGGTTGATGCATCCTCTGCTGTGACCTCTTCTTCATGTCCAGCTTCCTCTTCAACTTCGGAATCACTGAAATCTCCAGCACTGACTCCGCGTCTTTGAGCTATCTCCATCTCCTCAAGTCTTGCTCGGAGATCTCTCATCTGTCTTTCCATTTCTGGATTTCCTGCCAGCCTACCTCTTCTTCGTACCTCCCTATCTTTTGGGTCAGGTGATTGTCTTTCTCTTCTGGGTGGCATGGAAAATTTCTCTTTCTCTTCTACTATAGAAAGCAAAAGATATTCCCTCTCTGATACCACTCTTGATGCAGCCGTACCCTCACTAGCACGTCCTCTCCCACATGATCTTCTTTCTCTTTCAGCCCGAAGAACTCAAAGGCTCTTCTATTTCCCTTTCGGGAAATCTACACCCACATATCACTTCGCGCGACCCCTCTTCCTTTGCTTATCGAGGAATCGAAACTCGCAGCTTCACGAGTTTATGGTCTATCTTTGGGTCCTCAAATCCCCGAGACCCGATGGCTTTGGCCAATGCTGACTTCCTCTCACCTTGTAGGGACTTTTGTCCTTATCGTGATCTCGTCACTCGTGACACCAAGTGCTCAGCTTTCCAATCCCTGATACACAAGATGCCAAAATTCCAAACTCGCGATCTTGCTCCCTCGCGACTTCGCTTCTCGCAAGATTGAATAACTCCTATGTCAGCTCCCGATGCCCGAGACACTGAAACGCCGATATCTCGCGTCACTTGCCATGTCACCTTGCTATGGCCCACACTACTTTCGTAACTCTCGGGACTTCGTTTCTCGCACTATCGCGATTCCCATAGCCAAATCTTCGATCCCTTTCTCACAAAAGCCCGATAGCCGATCTCGCGATGGATCCAACGACCCTAGCTGGCTTAGATCAATGCTCTATCTGTCCTGAGCTTGAACTTTTTTTGTGCTTGCGCTGCAACCTTCCAGCAGCTCCGAGAGATCCAACGACCCACGGATCTTCATGAACTCTCCTCAGATAAATTCAAATGTTCACCCTTCCAAATGAACTCTACGAAATGATGAGGTGCTCTTCCGCAGAACTCGTCACCCTGTGCACAAACCTGCGACTCTCTTTACAAGCCTTCCAGGCACGACTTTCCTTCTTCGTCCTTCGACGAACTCGAAATCCTATCCTTCCTGAGATTTTCTCACAACTTTCAAGTCCCTTCAAGAAACTCTTGCACACACTCCTTGCGACAAACTTTCAACCACGACTAAGTGTTGAAGCTTTGACTCTGCACACTCCTGCAGCAGTAGTATTTCAGTCCCCTTTGCTCAGAATCGCAACTCTGAGACTTCGTCTAGCCTGCACACGCCTTTCACGGCTCCGGTAACCCACTTTCACCCTAGGCGAATGAGAACAAAAGTTAAACTATTTGAGCCTTCTGTCAATGCAATCCTTGCGGACAAGTTTGACTGCACTCCTTGCAGGAATCCTTGCTCAAACAGAGAAACAATTGAAACTCATTCTCACTTCCTCTCATACTTCAATTCAACCATGAAATCACATACATATCATATAAAAGCAAATGTATGACAGGAAGCAAACATTCATGAGCATAACGTCAATGCACAGAGAAAACAACACAAAACCATGAGTTTGAATCAAAGCTTATTCTATTAATTCAAATGCCTGTACATGGGTGTTCTTCTTACAATTCTCTGCTTGCTCTTCTCTCCTGAATGCTCTCAATGATTCAGAAGAATGTTACAATGTACAATGAGGGTGTCTATATCCCATTTCCCTCTTGCGCTCTACGCTATCAAATCTAGAATTAAATTCCTATCTACCTGCATTAACTACATTAAATGTCGACTATCTACCTAAGGACGAGAGCTATCCGCTCAAGGTCCATTACAATATACAAAGTGCGCCTTCATAAATGGTTTCATTTAAGATCGCACAACAATATCAAGATGATTTCAAAATTTGTGTTGGCGTTGTCCAGTTGTCTTCCGCTTCCGCGCTGGCTCGCTTGACGTGGTCGATGCTCCTGCATCACCATCTCCTCATTTACTCTTGAGGAAGACTTCCCAACTACCATCTTGACTAGTAATTAAATTTTCTAGGATAGAAGATTGTTCTGGGTCTAAGAAATTTATATCCATCATTGTACTTGTCTAAAAAGGTCATCTAAAACATCATTGGTTTCCCTTACCATCCCCTCTTGTTAAGCCCTAATGTTGGCTCATTACCCCTTAATTGGGGCATATTAGATTAGTAATGCTATTTTATTTATGTCGGATTTAGGCCATTAGTTGTAATTTAGATTAGTAATGTTATTTTAATTATGTCGGCTTTAGGCCATTGTTTGTAATTATACCTCCTAGTCTCCTATATATACCAAGGAGACATTTTCGTTTTGAATCATCTTGTACTTGAACATTTAAGTGGGGTAAAAGGAGGTTTCCCCCTTGAAGAGGCTTATTATCTGAAATTATCTCTTTTTCAAGGCGTTGAGTACTTTTCCTGAGGTTTTTATATGCTATATTGATGTTTGGTTCTTAACATATGGTATCAGAGCTCAAGGTCTTGGGGTTTCGCTGCTACATCTGAGACACCGTGGAATTTTCACTATAACGTTTTTTATACAACGTTTCAGAAGGAACCGTTTGGAGTGTATTTAGTAGACAGATCAAGGTATGTTGGGTTCAAAATTCAGCTCCTGAGGCCTTATACTTTCGGAGATACAGCCTGTACAAGATAGGGTTATGGAATCATCCTGAAATGAGTCATTGAGGTATTTTCGCTATAACAAAATTTTCTGTAACGTTTCAGACCCTACCCTCCGGAGACCATTTACAGAAATTAGTATTGTATTTGTGGTAAAAATTTCATCTTTTGGGTCATTTTAAATTTGTAGATACACCCTGTGTAAGATAGGGTATCTGACTAGCCCTATTGACTAGTCTCAAGAAGGTGTTCTAGGTAAAACAATCATAACTTCTTCCTAGAGTATCCAAATTGAGTGGTACTTCTTGCATTGGATCATGGACAGTCTGTAGTATTTTGGGTGCGAGTTTCAGAATTTGATATCAATTATTTTGTGTGTGGCATTCTATACAAGTGAGATCTCCTGGAAAGTCCAAAAATCGGCAAGTTGTGAGGAAGTTACCGTAAATTCCACTTGGCACATCCAATTTTGATCAGACCTGTGGCATTGCAGAGAAGAAATATTAGAGAACTACCTAAAGGAAAGTTTCATACCCAGAAGGGCCAAAATTTGGGAGATATAATAGAATAAATATTGTCTAGCAGAACCACCTCAAAATCAAGACTCAAAAGTGATATTTGGACAACATGCCACCCAAAAAGGGACCTCCTACACCAAATAAGCCTCCAGAAAATCCTAATTGGACTCTTGAT
>ML780764.1:1559953-1574858 GCA_009831015.1 Picea engelmannii
CGAAGAAGAAGAGGTTTTCTCCCTTTATGGGTTTCCTCGTAAAATATGTGTCCCTGTGTTTATTATGTGCATGCTTGATGTTGAATATCTGTGGTTACTTTATCTGCAACATGTTGACTACCCTACAGTAATTAACAAGAAAATTTAAAAGAGGAGAAATACTTAAAGATCATAATCAACATTCTTTAATCCACATAACTTCTCTGTCAGTATATCTTAATATCTGAATCTAACTGAATATAGAGTACATGACTGTCAATGAATGGATATCTGCATATTGGTGATATAAGGTTGATAAAGTTAAAAAGGATTAATTGTCTATGCTACTGATTCACCCCCCCCCCTCTCAGTAGCACAGTGTGTTCAACATAATTCTCATTCATTCGATAAAAAATAAATAAACTAACCAAACAAATAAAATATAAACTAACCCGTATTGATCAACAACCAAAATCGAATTATAATTATGTCTTCCTGTGTAAGATATGCTCCCACAACATGTTTTCCAGAGATAAATCTATGGCAAGCAAATCAAAAAGTAGCATGATTTGTGATCTTACCCAAAGAAATTCAGGTAACTGTGAGATTCATAAGATATTTGCAGGTAACAGAAATATAATATATAATATGATCCCATATGACATTTTATGATCCAATATACAGAGAAGGGGAAAAAATCCAATCACTATAATTGGTGTAACAAATTCAAAACACTCGAATTAACTCAGAACATAGAGATGTTTGTCTTATATTTGATGTGTCATATAGATCATAATAAACTGAAAATATGAACTATTTCATGAACAGAAAAGAAAGGCATCAAACCATATATTGATAAAAGGACGAAAGTTAATTCAATCAACATATGTTTTTATCTTAGAACAATATGAAAATAAATATGACTAACAGAATAATCATACTAAACACTTTACTATTAGGATGAAAGACAGAGAAAAATGCTTGTTCATTTCCTTCTCTCAAATTAAACTTTAGTCCATCTTCCAGAATTCGGATCCCTCATGTCAAATATTAACAGAGTATTTAAACACTAAACTAATCCATTTCTCATAACCATAGGATACAGATAGATCTTCCAAAAATAGAGTCTTCAAACCAAATTCTAACTTAGGTTTATAAAAATAATGTTTATAACAACTTAGTAAGAGTTTGTTGTAACAATTTTCAAAAATAATTTCTTCATTGTTTGAAACAGAAACTATTTGCAAATCAGAAATATTTCATGATCCTCCAATGATCCAACAATGTATAGAACATTTTTCACGTTCCTTCTTGAGACCTGAAAACAAACTAATAAAAAAAATCTAATTAAAAATATCATAAAATAATTTATGACAAGCTACAGAATCTATGATTTTGTAGCTAGTCTAAAAATGATGTAACAAATCATGCTTTAACAAACCAATAAAAAAAAATCAAAACAAACCATAGATTTATTTACCAAATTAAACATTTGAAAAATAAGAATCATGCATTTCTAAACTCATAACAACATTGATATTATTTGAATTCTAAATGATGATGCCCCCTGATTTTCTGAATCTTTTGTTTTCCCAAGGAAGAGTTTGCTGCAATTCTGATCTCAAATCCCAATTTTCTCTTTCAAGATCTCTATTTTTCATCAACATCTAGTTAAGACGCATTTGCAGGTATGGGATGTCTTTGTAGTATCTTTGAATCCATTCTAAATATTCATCACAATGTAAAGGTTCCAGATCTGGGAGAGGTTTCTTTTAGTCTGAGTCTAGGGTCTTTTCATGTGCGATCATAGTCTTTAAATCACTTTGGTTCCTACAAATCCCTCACAGTTCTGAAGGAATGTAGGTAAGTTTGAAACAAAATCATATTGTGGAGGACTATCCCCGGCTGAGTCAATGCCTACACTCTCAACATAGTTTAAATCTTCTATTATAATTGTTGGAATGGGATTACCCCTTTGTTTATGTTTGTTCCTTGTCATTCTTGACAGGATTCAACCACTTCTTTTATTTTTAAAATCAATATCACAAACATCCTACCCATTTTTTTCCCCTTCCTTTTAAATTTGTCAATGACCATTGGTATCAGAGGTTGTGAATGACCAGACGACTAAGAACCTCTTCTAAAGGTTTCTTTGACATAAATTCACATTTTTTGGATGCCATCCTGGTCACAGAACAAATCTTGGTTTGATCATCGGGCGAAATGACAGAGCCATTTTGGATTTGAACTTCAATTCGAAAATCATTACGCGAATGAGACAAAGTTTTTGGATAAACAGGTTCCTCGGTACCTTGATTTAAGTGGTTGGAGGGATCAATTTGCAAGGGTAGGAATCCATTCCTTACCAGAAAATCTTTCCAGGTGTCTCTTGTGCTAACCAAATGGAAATTGACCAAAATGTGAATTAAACCGTGGTGAAATAAGCTAGACTCGGGTTTGGGGTTCGGCCTTTGATAAAACTTTGACATCTTTCACATGACTTTAAGGAAGTAAACTAGCACGTTCAAACTGAATCCTTGAAACACCATTAACAAACGTATGTGGAACAAGAATACTAACCTATAACTTCCTTCACAAGTGATAAATTGATTTATGATCAACAATAATCCATGCCAATAGGTTTTAAATAGTTCTATCGACATACCTTTTACATGGTAGTTTGATTTATTTGACACTGGCAGAGAATGCCACAGAATGTCAGTTACTTTTGTGTTTTTAAACCACCGATCACCTTCTCGAGGTAAAAAGGTATCCTTAGCTATGAATTATTCGGTAACCTCTAATTGAATATCTCCTATTTTGTTCCTGGTTCCATCAGACGTATTGGAAAACATCCTGGCAACTTCTAGGTTAAAACCATTGAAGGATTGGATAAACGTCACCTAAGCGAACTGAACTAGGCCATCCACCATGTCATCATGAGAGAACAAATCTTGTGAGCCATTTGGATCTATCCTAAATATGGGGGTCATGAACTCGTAGGTAGTGAACCAGAAGACACAAAAATAATGTTCATCAAAAGAAGAACCATGTGCTTGGAACAACCCGAACCCAAAAGCAGTTGAAGAGACTGATCTCGCATACCTAGTGATAAATCGACATCTAAGGAAATGAGGAGGTGCTACCATTATTTCCCACTCTGAGTTTTTATTATCTCCAAAAAACCAAAGGATAAAATTTTCAAAGCCACTAAACTCATGGAACCCTCGCTACTTGCCACAAATGACTAATCCAAAATCGAGAACATCAATACACTTCAAGGGTAATAATTCATAGGACAACTAATTGATCAGTTTATTAAATGAGAATTACTTAATCCTGTATTTTTATATGACAGTGGCAAGAGTTAGGAGATTCATTTAGGCCATTCAGAGAGGGGAGATTTTAATAGAAACAAGCTTTTCCAAGAGTTTTAACTAGTTTTTAGTTTTAGGCTTGATTTAATTAAAATGATCATAGATATTTCATATCGGTTTTAGTTTTCCTTTAGGTTATGAGTTATGTTTAGATTTTTAATATAATTCATATGGACACCAAGAAAACATATTTCAAACCTTTTGATTTAGACTTTCAATTGAAGAAAACAAGAAATTACCTTTAACTTATGCAAAGGGAGATTACCACAAGAGTTCAATCAACAATCTGTAAGAAAAAAGGACTTCAATTCCATGATTTACAGTCAAGAAATTGAAGAGAGAGAACATGATAAATAAATGATACCTACATAACCATGCAAACAATATAAATCCAAATATGATTGATTAACACTAATACTCATACCAAAAAAAACATAATCAATTTGACGTGTATAGACATACTAGGCAGTGAGCGTAAGAAACAATTTTGTATTTCAAAAGTCAATGAGACAAAAAACGATATGGTAGTTGGGCTTCCAACAATGGTGAATCATTGGGTGGACCAATTATCAATGAACCCTCAAAATTTCATCTTAGGGAAGAAGAATAAGACTTGGATATTATTTTAAGCTACTTCGAAACAAATCCACTTTAAGATCACAGAATATTATGATTAGCTCAGATTTGAAAAACAATACCACGATTATAATCATAAAAGAAGAAAAAAAAGAATGATTTTATAGAGGATTATAAACTGAATATGTGTTTTGATCAAATGGTAACAATGTTTATAAAAATGACTTCAATACCATTGATAGAGCCACTACTACCAGTAGGTGTTTATAGCCTCAACAGGGATGTCATTTAACCCACTCAATTACTTTAATCCCATCCAATAGTTTTCTATTCATGATATATAATCTCGTAGAAAGTTGACTTATAAGAATATACCTATTATCTCTTGAACCCGACATTGCTTCGCTGCTAGGAGGCCTTTTCAGTACCCCGATGAAGTTGCCTTGGTATCATGAGTGCATTTACCCTCTGTCAGCAGGCATGTTCAATACCTCTATGGGTGTGCACACATTTCCCACACTTAAGTGTTTTCAACCCTCTTATTCCATTTATAATGATATAATTTAGAGACTTTGTAAATGACAAAGAGAGTGGGATAATACTGGAGATTAATTATAGGAAAGGTATATTACTTATCACTATGTATTTGCTTTCAGAACTGGAATCTTTATCATGGTTTAGATATTTTAGATTTCAATTAAGAAATCATCTAGAGAATGGGGAAGCACTTAAAAGTGATATTTTGAGAAGAAGGATGGTGTAAAAAGTCAAAAGATAATCGTAATTCCCAAATATCTTGACACGTTTCAGGGGTAATACTCTGACAAAGACCATTTAGGATTTCATAGTACTCAACTAATCAATTATCTGAGTTGAGCCTTAGTATCAAAAACTATTCTAACTATTTCAAATTTCTTTCCAATTACAAGTCTCACAATGAATGTTCCCTTTGACAATTGTTCTTGGATCATAAATAATTCAATCAGACAGAAAAAAAAAATAATAATAATAATGATAATAATAATTAAACAGAACAATCAAGTAAAACAAACTATACAATACATGAAATATTTAAAGAGTGCTCGATCTTATTTGATCAAGAAAAATATTTTTTGAGGGCCTATCCATTCACTGGAAAAGTGTTTGGTTTCCCTTCTAAGTTTTGCAAATGAAAGGAACTAGGACCCAATTTTTCTACAATAACGAATGGTCCCAACTATAGATTTTGAAACTTGGGGTGTTCCCCTTTATCCCACCTGAGGACTAGATATCCTATGTTGAAGTTTATATCGGAGGATGAACTTACGTCAAACCAGTGTTTAACAATTTGTTGATGTTGATCTATTTTTTTCTTAGCTTGCATTCTGGTTTCTTCAAGTTTAAGTAAAGCATTTATTCGACTTTCCAAGGTAGGAAATTATTCCTCCTGAACCTTCTAAGATAAATGAAGTGATGGTAACAATACATTGGGAAGAAGGATATTTTATCTTCCATACACAAGGAAGAAAGGGTAATTATCGATGGATTCTTTTGGGGTGGCCCTGTCAACCCATATTGCATTATACAGGGCAGTGTGCCAATTTTTATGATTATTCGACACTGTTCCTTTTAGGATTTTAATAAAAATTTTGTTCGTTGATTCATCCAGGCCATTTCCTTGAGGGTAATAGCTGGTAGAGTATTTTAACTTGATTCATTTTTATAAAGAATAAACATTCATATTCAATGAGGAAAAATAAGAAGCATTGTCGAAAACTAGACATGCTGGTATCCCAAAACATGTGATGATATGAGAGTTCAAGAATGAAATCACCTGATTAGTGTTGACTACTCTTAAAGGCATGGCTTCATACCACCTGGTAAAGTAATATGTTTCCATGAGAATGTACTTGTGTTGTTGTGAAGAAGATGGGTTAATTGGACCTATGATATCCAGACCCCATTGTTGGAATGGCATATCAATTGTAACATGATGCAAAGGGAATGTGGATTTCTTGACTCACCCTATAGCCTTTCGACATATTGTGCATTTGTGGGCCATGGCATGATCATATTTAAATAGCGTGGGCCAATGGTACCCAACTCTAAGGAATTTTTGAGTGGTTATTTCACCGCCAAAGTGACCTCCGACACCACCTGAATGTGATTCAACCAATACTTTTTTAGATTCTTCCTTTTATAGGCAACATAGAAATACACCATCAAATATTTTTATAAAAATCACATCATTAATTAATTGAAAAGGTGCATATCTGAGTCGTAGTGCTCTTTATTTTTTTGGATTGAGATTTTTAGGGGTGGTTCCATGTGTCAAATAGAACTTAATATCATTATACCAGGAATTCGACATGGTTTGTGCACAATAGATTTGTGTTTCATGATGCAATGTCTCATCTGGTACTACCAGTTCATTTTCATGCAGATTAACTGAATCAACCACTAATTTGCAAATACCTTGACCCCTAAAAATTTGTGTCAGTTTAATTTCGAGATCATATTCTTGAAGAGAGGTCATCTAGTAAGTCCTCGTTTCCCCAATCTCTTTTTGAACTAATAAATTGTTGGCATGTTTTGCAGGAAAGAGTGTGCTTGTCATTGATGGAAAGAACAAAAGGTGGAGTAGAGGGAAGCATGATCTCAGGAAGAGGAGCAAACAATAAGAAAATATCACATCTTAGAAAGGAAAGCATAGTACAATAGTGACTAGAGATTAAAGCTCATAAGATATGGAACGATAAAACTCAGATCAAATCAACACCCTTGGATCTGCAAGACATATCAATGGTAGGGATGAATTGTGGGGAGAGAAATATGAATTAAACTACTCCTAGTTATAATCCCTCAATCTATCTAGATCGTCATATCTCATAGCTTCAAATATTTACGACTGTGGTTGATCCAACAAACAATGAGTTTAAGTCAGATTCAATCTAGTCCACCTTACATTGAATGGCTTCTGCTATTATCACTATGGGCCCTCTAGGCCTTAAAACTACCTCTCTAGGTACCTTACATCCCATCCCCCTTATGAAAGCGGTGTCCTCAATGCTTGATGTGCAACCATACACTAGGGTTCCATGGATAATTATGGACCATAATACTGAAGAAGACTGGAGAACAAAGGTCCCATGTAGAAAGGAAAGCCACCATGTTGAAGTAGTCCAACCTCCATTGTAAGATCGGGTTCCATGTCCAAGTGCTCATATGAACTCTTCGTCAAAGATTTTGGAACCCAATAACCAACTCAAAATAATGCTCCAAAGACTAAAACATGTCATGTGGATCCAAATAAGAAGATCCATCCACATAGTGGAAAAGGGTCGTAGCAAAATTTAGAAGGAATAATACCACTGTAGAATATGCATGATGGACACTTGTAATAATCATTGGCTCCTGATTTATCACATTGATACTCTCTACAGAAGGTGGATTAGAGTCATCAAATAAAATATGAAAGTGGTTGTCATCCCAGAAATGGAAACTATCCATATACCAATCATCGCAATTGGCCTCCAAATCATATCAAGCATATATTTATTTCTTATATTCATCTCTGATATCTGTCATAAGAAATATCTCCTGCATGTTATCCAATGAATCTTGAATACTATGAAAACTATCATTGAGGTCGTTTATGAGGCCATCTACCAAGTCATTCAATTTGGCATGCAATGTGTCAAACAATTGGGCTTTGAATACTTCAAGAATTTATTTGAGGGTTTGAGGGGAAATAGCCATCTGAGCACCCTATGAAAATTTATGAACTTTGCAGTCCCTTTGCTGTCACAAAAAAACCTAAAAAATAGAAAAATAAATTACTGCAGAAAATCGCGGCGTTTTCCATAAAAACCCTGAAAAACTATTGAATTTAAAATGCTCATAACTTCACTTCCTGGACTCTGTTTCGGCTGATTGTTTTTTTGAAATTGGGTTAACTTGTGAGAGGAACTCATATCTGTAATTTGTTTGGTCAAATTCGGCCTCCAAATGCTACAAAAATAAAAAACAATCACGCTGTCGTCCGCGGAAAAAACCCTGAAAAATTGCAGATTTTAAAACTTCAATATCTTGACTTCCCGGACTCTGTTTTTCTGAGAGAAACTAAAATATATAACCTATTTCTGCAAATTTTTCACAGAAATATACCGAAAATTTCTGGAATGTCACGACCCTCTTTTTTCTTCTCCTAAAAACAAATCTGCAAAAATAAAAAATATTTGTCCACAATGTCTGCCAAGGAAATTTATCTGATACCACTTGTTAAGATCCAAAGACCTGAATACAAAAACACCACAACAGATATACAAGAACAATATGAAAAATCTATTTTATTACTATCAAACCCTTGAGGTAGGGCAACACCGTACAATGGATCCTATTAAAGAAGGGATCCTCTCATGTTCACTTGCCTCTTCGAGGGGGAATCCTCCTATTGAGCTACCGATCCAAATACAATAATCTCTTCATGTCTCATTACACTTATTGAACCCCTTTATATAGTGCTACCATCACCTAAGAACATTCTAGAGGAGGAATCTTCTAGAAGTAGAACCTTCTAAGAAGTCCTTTTACACTTATTATATCTAACTACCCATTTATTATATCTAACTACCAGAGTGGGTCTTATTTAATAATATAGTGGACCTATTACACCTTACATTGAATGGCCTCCACTATTATCACTATAGGCCCTATGCGCCCCCCCCATTACCTCTCTAGCTACCTTACAAATTGCCAAATCTACGACAGGGATTAATTGGGGAGATTAAAAGGAGAATTAAACATCGTGCTTGTTCTCATCCCGCAATTAGTCAGGACCTTCTGATCGTATAGCTTTGAAGATCAACGGTAGTGGTTAACTCACCAATAATGCACATCTTCCCATTATGGAGCTGGGTGACGAGTTAAAACACTCTCATATTGTGGTTGCGCAATCATCCTTGATCGTGGATCTGTTTTAAGAAACTTCACAACCGTTGGATAACTTTTGAGTGGAAGGACAGGATAAGCAACAAAAAAATTTGAGAATTCAATTATGCAAATTCCTGTCAGCTGTCGGATCATTTTCTAGTGGAAGGACATGATAAGCTAGCAGAGCCACAACTCTGACAGCTGAAGTCATCGATTTAAGAACCTGATCGATGAACAACATTTAGTTCAGGTTTAAAGTCACGAAGAGGTTACTCTATGAAATGTTTGAGATGTGAAATACCTAAAGCTCGGAAATCTGAAATGAATTGGGACTATCAGATTTGGAGGAAGAACGAGGTTCGTTGGTTCAGGTTTGTTGGTCAGTAGACCACGCCAGCAAAAGGGCATAGTGGTATACCATGTCAGCAGACCACATCAGAAAATACGCATGGCATAATCAGGTGATGACAAGCGTCAAGAGGAAATTGGCTCGTGCCATGTCAACAAGTGACGTAAGAAAGTTACATCACTATGGGAGAATTTCTTCGGGAGTTTCACCACCAAGAAATGTCTAAAATCTTGAAGTCTCAAAGGACCAAGGTATAAAGTCGCTCTCAGCCATCAATATCATATACTATCCTAACCGTTAGATCAATGACACGTGGCACAGTCAAAGAATGACAAGTGTCAAGTTGAAATCAACATTTTAGGGATGTGAAAATCATGAATCGGAGTGACATGTGGCAGCTACTCGACTCATGACACATCATCAAGTGACGCAAGAGTTACGTCACTCCATGAGTTTTTCTTTATGATTTTTACCACTAGCACTCGCCCGAAGACCTGAAATCCTGAATGCCAAAGACCCGGAGTGGACATGAGATGTTCAATCTAAAGATCACTTCAGGAGCAGTCTCATTTGTCGATCTACTACAGTGGAAGTATAGTGTAAGTGAAAACATTAATCGACAGTAAGCAGTCTCCACTGTTTATGACTTACCAAGCAAGTTATCACTCTGGAGGAAAGAATGGGTTGAGACTTGAAATCTCTGAAGTCTGGAGACGCGAAGGATATGTCGTCTGTCGATCCTGTGTTCAATTGCATTCTCAACCATTGATCAAAACACATTGGAAGGATAGCGTAAGCATAATATGTGAAGTCGCAGAGTAAAAGGTGTCCATACATATCACTATTTGATTAAGTCATGGCCATTGGATTAATAAATGAAGGATGACTATAAGGATTAACACTAACCATTGATATAGTTCTGAGGTGTAATGTGAACCGTTCGATCTGTTCAGGAATTCTGATTTAGAAGTTTCGAAAGGTTTGAAACCCAAAAGTTCTGAAGGGAAAAGTGTCGAAGTTATGACAGTCGTCCATTTCAAAAGAATGAATCGTGGTCATTGAATTGATAAGCGCTCATGTGCTCAATTAAGCCTAGGCGTATGGTCACTGCCAGTGACCACATGAAGGAAGGGGCTTACAAGGAAAATAAGCCATAATTGACTTGGTGTAACTAACAGAGAAGACGAAGAGTTTCGACTATTAGAGAAGATAAGGAATCTCAACATAATTCTCACTAATAATGAACACATGCTGTGAACCGCCAAAGAAGATGAAGAGTTGTCATGATGATCAGGCAGATGAATCAATGTGAGAAAAATATGTGAAGGTATTCTACTGGTTAATTATGTTGTTGTGAGGAAGAGATGCGGTGAACGACCTATAGGGAAGAACAATGACACAGTGAAGAGCATGCAGAGGCATAGCATGTAGAAGGCATATGGTGCATAGAGTATAAAATGTAGAAGAACATAAAGCATAGGTGAAGCGAGCTGAGAGACACCAATGTAGGCAGAGAAGAGCGGTGTAGGAGAACAATGATGAGACTGGTAAGCCATAGATAAAAGTTGTATCACTGTGATAAATTCAAGAAAGTAAATATTTATATTTCAGGGTGGTAGGGAGGTGCTAGGGAGGACTAGTGTCCTCAGAGTTTCAAGTGGGTTCTTGAACATAGGGAGTTGTAGCTTTGATCTGGTTGCAGCCAGAAAAATTAGGGTGGTAGGGTGGTGCAAGGGAGAACTATTATTCTTTGTTATACAGGTTGGTGCCTGTGTGACTGGAAGTTGATGCTTCCATCCAGTTGATGCTGGAACACTCAGGGAATTGGTTCCTCTGTCTAATGGGTGCTAGATAAACTAGGGAGTTGGTGCTTCCTTCCAGTGGGTGCTAGAGAAATCGGAGAGTTGGTGCTCTTAGCAACTTGTTGCTTATAAAACAGAGGTTGTAGCCTCAAGAAGATTTGGAGCTCATAAGAATGATAATTCATAGAAAATAAAGATTACTTATCATATCAAGAAGAAGAGGTTTTTCCCTTTATGGTTTTCCTTAGGAAATATATGTCTCTATATATTTCATGTGTGTGATTTATGTTGAATATTCTATTTCTTGCTTCCCTTCTTTATTGTGATCGTTGTTGAGTGTTCTGTAAAGAGTTTAAAATGGGCATGATTGTTTAAGCACAGGGACAACTGATTCACCCCCCTCTCAATTGTTCAACAATTGATATCAAAGAAGGCTCCTTTAATCTAAGGGTAGATCCTAGAGCTTAAACATGACTAGCCATGAAGGAACTTCAACCAATAAGGGCCCCCTATTCAATGGAACAAACTTCACCTTCTGGAAAGTTAGGATGATAACCTACATAATGGACCTAGGTGCAGATGTTTGGGATGTGGTAGATATTGGTTATGTAAAACCAGTTGTACTAGATTCTAAGGATGACAAGTTAGAATTCATCTTCAACGCAAAGGTTATGAATGCTATTCTGAGTGGGCTTGCAGAAACAGAATTTGTAAAAGTTATTCACTTAGAATCTGCCAAATAAATGCGGGACAAACTCATCAGTAGTTATGAAGGTAATGAGAAGGTAAAGGATGCCAAGATTCAAACCTACAGATTACAGTTTGAACAGCTAAAGATGAAAGAGAATGAAACGGTTGGGAAGTACTTTTTGAGAGTTGAAGAACAAGTAAATGCAATGATAGGACTTGGTGAAAAAATTGAGGATGTCTCTTTAGTTCAGAAAATTTTGAGATCTCTGCCAAATAGGGTCAACCCAAAGGTCTCTGCTATAGAAAAACTTAATGATCTAAAAGATTTGTCTATTGACCAACTCCTAGGAGCTCTGACTACCTATGAAATGAGGATAGGTAAAGATAAACCCACCTCTAGAGAAGCATCATTTATAGCATATAAGAATGAGGATTATGTGCCTGATGAAATTGAAGCAAAATTTGTGAGAAGACTAAAGAAAGGATTAGGAAAGTACCAAGGAAAATTTACCTTCAAATGTTTTAACTATGGAAAGATAGGTCACTTTTCATCTAAGTGTCCACTCAAGAAACAGGATCAAAATTTTGAAGGTGAAAAGAAGTACAAACCCAAGAGATTTGGTAAAAATAAAATTCTATGTGTAAACAATGATGAATCTTCAAAAGACACAGATAGTGACTCTTCCTTTGAAGATAAGATTAATGACTTTATGATTATGGCCAAAGATGTTGGAAAATGTTTACCAAGTAGCGTATGCTTGTCATTGATGGAAAGTACAGCAGTGGAGATGGTAGGATAAGAAGGATAAAAATCCCCTGGGGATTCAGACGTGAAAGCTCAGGAGGAACAGCGTTGAAGAAAACGCGCGCAAAAAAGGCAAAGCTCAAAGTACAGGAATTTGCAGAAGAGAAGGAAGACAGAGATCCACAACCACAGGATCTCATTCAAATTTCCTGAAAGAACGAGGGTCGTCAGATCAGACAGAAGTTGTACGAGGTTTACCATCGGGAAAAGCCAAGGTGAAATCCCGACATAATCAAGACCGTCTATTTGGAAGGACGCGTGGCAGCGATCAGTTGCCACCGGGAGAAGATCGATAGAGGACAGGTCTCAACCATCAGATCTGAGAGCAGGGACCCGACCACCGTTGGATCAATGAGAACCTGCAAGGTCTTTAAAGGGAGTGAAGGTATGGCTACGGTCATGAGGATAATGGTCATATGGACCAGGAGCATAGTCATCGGAGTTTCGAGGATCGCGAGTTGGATATGTCAAAGTTCCTTGACAACGAAAACCCCGAAATCACGATATGATCTCAACCGTTAAATCAAGAATTAGATCTGGTCCGTTGATTTCCTTCATCAGAGAATCGGGGATCGCGATTTCAATATGCAAAGAACACTTGACAATGAAAACCCCAAAATTGCGATATGTGATTTCACGAGTTAATCACAGCCGTTGGATAACAAGTGATATAGACCGTCGATCCAACACACGTCAACAGACCACGTCAGATAGGGACACATGGCACATCCAGGTAATGACAGGTGTCAGGCAGATTCAACACTTCAGGCTTATGTAAGTCACGAATCAGAGTGACACGTGGCAGGATCTAACACGTGGCAAACCACATGTGACGTCAGCAGAGGCATCAACAATCGCAACTTTGAAATACCAAAATCACTTGACATCAAGAACCCCGAAATCGCGATATGCGATTTCGCGATTTAATCGCAGCCGTAAATTTAGAAGTAATCTGGACCGTTGATTATCTGCATGGGGCATCGATGATCGAGACTTTGAAATGACAAAGTCACTTGATATCGAAAGTCTCGAAATCTCGAAGGGATCGGGACCGTCCATCTGAGGGACAGGTGTCGAAGATCAAGGTGCCATCGGCATTTTGTTCATCGAGAAATCGGGGATTCCATTGACAAGAGTCTTGTGCAAGTCAGAATCGCGATCCGTGAAACCCCGATGAGTGGGGGCCAGATGTCAACACAGCAGCGAAGGAGGAAGGTGGCGTAGTGGAGGCCAGCTGTCAAAGATAAGGATGTGGTCACGGGTAACGGTCACATGGACCAAGGCTCAGCCAGGAGGGCTGAAGCACATCGCGAATCGGGAAATCGCGACTCCCGTGGACATAAACTTTATGTCATCGAAAGTGTCGAAATCGCGATATATGAAATCTCGATTTGATCTGAACCATTGGATCAAGAAATGATCGGAGGGCTACTGAGGCACGACACAGTGAGTTCGACTGTTAGAGAGAAGACGAAGAGTCTCAACTGCCACAGAGGCTGAGGAATCTCAGCATAACACCCAGTGATGTTGAACGCATGTGAAAAGGGCCAAAGAAGCTAAAGAGTTACCATGAGTATCAGGCAGATCACTCGAGAGGTGGATAACATGGGCACGGTGTGAGCATACAGAGGACATGCGCACATTACATGCAGAAGGTGCACAGAAACTATAAGTATACATTGCAGAGAAGAGATGAGGTTGGTTTTTGCCATTGTTGTTAGAATTGTTGTGGTCGCTGTGTAGAAGGATTGAAGTGTGAGCAAGGAGGCAGAGCACAGGAGTAGAAATACACAATAGAGGAAGGTTGCATGAAAAGGGACATGATGCAGAGAGTATAAATGGAGAAGAATAGAAAGTGCAAGGAGGGGGTAGAAGACACTGATGCAGACAGGGTAGAGCAGTGCAACAAAACAGCGACAAGACTGGTAAGCCATTGAATAACTTTATTGCACTGTAATGAGTTTAAGTTACGAAGATTAATATTATAGGGTGGTTGGGAGGTGCTCGGGAGGACTGTTGTCCTCAGAGGTTCAAGTGGGTGCTTGAACACAGGGAGTTGTAGCTTCCATCTGGTTGCAGCCAGAGAAACCAGGGTGGCAGGGTGGTGCAAGGGAGAACTCTTGTTCTTTGTTATACAGGTTGGTGCCTGTATGATTGGAAGTTGGTGCTTCCTTCTAGTTGGTGCTAGAGAAACCAGGGAGTTGGTGCTTCCTTCTAGTGGGTGCTAGAGAAAATAGAGAGTTGGTGCTCTCAGCAAGTTGCAGCTTGCAAAGAAGAGGTTGTAGCCTCATTATGAGTTGGTGCTCATATGTATGATAATGTAAAGAATGTAACTATTACTTATCATATAAAGAAAAAGAGGTTTTTACCCTGTATGGGTTTCCTCAGGAAATATCTGTCTCTGTGTTTCTCATAT
>ML780764.1:1581145-1599746 GCA_009831015.1 Picea engelmannii
TGAGGATAATGGTCATATGGACCAGGAGCGTAGTCATCGGAGTTTCGAGGATCGCGAGTTGGATATGTCAAAGTTCCTTGACAACGAAAACCCCGAAATCACGATATGATCTCAACCGTTAAATCAAGAATTAGATCTGGTCTATTGATTTCCTTCATCGGAGAATCGGGGATCGCGATTTCAATATGCAAAGAACACTTGACAACGAAAACCTCGAAATCGCGATATGCAATTTCACGAGTTAATCACAGTCATTGGATAACAAGTGATCTAGACCGTCAATCCAACACACGTCAACAGACCACGTCAGATAGGGACACATGGCACGTCCAGGTAATGACAGGTGTCAGGCAGATTCAACACTTCAGGCTTATGTAAGTCACGAATCAGAGTGACACGTGGCAGGATCTAACACGTGGCAAACCACATGTGACGTCAGCAGAGGCATCGGCAATCGTGACTTTGAAATACCAAAATCATTTGACATCAAGAACCCCGAAATCGCGATATGCGATTTCGCAATTTAATCGTAGCCGTAAATTTAGAAGTAATCTGGACCGTTGATTATCTACATGGGGCATCGGCGATCGGGACTTTGAAATGACAAAGTCACTTGATATCGAAAGTCTCGAAATCTCGAAGGGATCAGGACCGTCCATCTGAGGGACAGGTGTCGAAGATCAAGGCGCCATCGACATTTTGTTCATCGGGAAATCGGGGATTCCGTTGACAAGAGTCTTGTGCAAGT
Source organism: Picea engelmannii (assembly GCA_009831015.1). Lineage (NCBI taxonomy): Eukaryota > Viridiplantae > Streptophyta > Pinopsida > Pinales > Pinaceae > Picea > Picea engelmannii. The sequence goes on from ML780764.1 coordinate 1,581,894, forward strand.
CAGAATCGCGATCCGCGAAACCCTGATGAGTGGGGGCCAAATGTCAGCACAGCAGCGAAGGAGGACGGTGGCGTAGTGGAGGCCAGCTGTCAGAGATAAGGATGTGGTCACGGGTAACCGTCACATGGACCAGGGCTCAGCCAGGAGGGCTGAAGCACATCGCGAATCGGGAAATCGCGACTCCCGTGGACATAAACTTTATGTCATCGAAAGTGCCGAAATCGCGATATATGAAATCCCAATTTGATCGAAACCGTTGGATCAAGAAATGATCGGAGGGATACTGAGGCACGACATAGTGATTTCGACTGTTAGAGAGAAGACGAAGAGTATCAATTGCCAGAGAAGCTGAGGAATCTCAGCATAACACCCAGTGATGCTGAACGCGTGTGAAAAGGGCCAGAGAAGCTGAAGAGTTACCATGAGTATCAGGCAGATCACTCGAGAGGTGGAGAACATGGGCACGGTGTGAGCATACAGAGGACATGCGCACATTGCATGCAAAAGGTGCACAGAAACTATAAGTATACAGTGCAGAGAAGAGATGAGGTTGGTTTTTTCCATTGCTGTTAGAATTGTTGTGGTCGCTGTGTAGAAGGATTGAAGTGTGAGCAAGGAGGCAGAGCACAGGAGTAGAAATACACAACAGAGGAAGGTTGCATGAAAAGGGACATGATGCAGAGAGTATAAATGGAGAAGAACAGAAAGTGCAAGGAGGGGGTAGAAGACATTGATGCAGACAGGGTAGAGCAGTGCAACAGAACAGCGACAAGACTGGTAATCCATTGAATAACTTTATTGCGCTGTAATGAGTTTAAGTTACGAAGATTAATATTATAGGGTGGTTGGGAGGTGCTCGGGAGGACTGTTGTCCTTAGAGGTTCAAGTGGGTGCTTGAACACAGGGAGTTGTAGCTTCCATCTGGTTGCAGCCAGAGAAACCAGGGTGGCAGGGTGGTGCAAGGGAGAACTCTTGTTCTCTTTTATACAGGTTGGTGCCTGTATGATTGGAAGTTGGTGCTTCCTTCTAGTTGGTGCTAGAGAAACCAGGGAGTTGGTGCTTCCTTCTAGTGGGTGCTAGAGAAAACAGAGAGTTGGTGCTCTCAGCATGTTGCAGCTTGCAAAACAGAGGTTGTAGCCTCATTATGAGTTGGTGCTCATATGTATGATAATTTAAAGAATGTAACTATTACTTATCATATAAAGAAAAAGAGGTTTTTACCCTGTATGGGTTTCCTCAGGAAATATATGTCTCTGTGTTTCTCATATGTGTGACTGATGCTGAATATGCCATTGTTTATTCCCCTGCATTATTGTGATCATCATTTAGTGTCTCAGCAAAGAGTTTAAAAGAAGCATAATTGTTTAAGCACGGTAACAACTGATTCACCCCCCCTCTCAATTGTCCAACAAAAGAGGATTATGATAATAAATGAACGGGAAGTGATGTTGACGATGAAGAAGTTGTGGTTGACTTGGAAGGAGAACTGATCAGTGCTCTAGAAGAAATTGCTTGACTCAGATCTAAGAAGAAAAAGAAAAAAACAATTGTCGATACAGTTCGAGAAAGACAATAAAGGACCTGATGAAGACTTTGCCCTGCTAAAAGTGGAATTAGAAGAGGCAAAGAAAATAGAGGATATTCTGAAACAACAACTATCAGAAAAGAAGGTGAGATGTGAAGCCTTGGAAGAAGAAGTAGTAAAAACCAGAAAACAGATGGAGAAGTTTTAAAAGATTATATCTCCAAAATCTTCCAAGCATTAAAGGCACAACAGAACTTAACGAAATTCTGAGAAAACAAATATCTCCTTTGTTGAAGACTAGTTTAGGTTATGTAAATGGTTCTAGCAACAAACAGTCAGAAAGCAAAGAGCCAGTAAAGATGATCAAGTTTCGATTCAGTAGACAATCATACCATGAGAATACTCTATCACCAAAAGATAATAAAGACAACATGATCCCTGATAAAAAACAAAGAGATCAGAAGATGGAGCAACAAATGCCAAGAAGAAGGCCATCCTTCAGGTACCAAAATTTATTCCATGGATACTATTTTTACTTTTATAATTTTGGTCATAAGATTGTAAATTGTTAAATTAAGTTTAGAGACATGCAACTGAGGAGGTCAAGAAATAAACAATCTTTACAACATAGAACTAAGAAAACAAACAATCTTTACAACATAGAACTAAGAAACCAATGAATAGACAATGTAGAACCAATCACTTTGACCTAATGAACAATGAGATTGAATGTTATAACTGTCATAACTTTGGCCACAAAGCTGCAAACTTCCATCTGAAGAAGTACAAGGAAGATCCAAGGATAAATCCTTTAGCTAGAAATGTCAGCACATGGAAAAACAAAGATAGTGAAAAATGTGGTCTAGTACTTTCAGCTCAAAAAAAAAAAGACCCCTGGTATATGGAAAGTGGATGTTCCAAGCACATGATTGAAGACAACGATACATTTATGTCTATAAGTAAAAGAAAAATAGAAAATGTAACCTTTTGAAATGATGAACCCGGTAAAATCAAGGGTAAAGGGATGGTGAGTTTGAGTAATGGTAAAGGAAAAGCCCAGGATGTTCTGCTTGTATATGGGATGAAACATATTTTTCTTATTGTAATTCAAATGTGTGACAGAGGATGTGAAGTGGTTTTCACTTACAAGGATTGTAAGATAAAATATGTAAATTCAGGTCAAGTGGTGGCTAAAGGCATAAGGACAGAAAATAATGCATATGTGCTGAAAGAAGATAAAGAAGAGTGTCATCTAAGAAAACATGATGAAAATGGGTTATGGCATAGGAGACTTGGACATCTAAACTTTGACCACTTAATCAAGCTCAAAAATATTGAGGAAGTAAAAGATATTCCAAGAATATAAAAGCCACAAGACTTTGTGTGTAAACCCTGCCAAGTAGGAAAGATAACCAGGACACAGTTTAACTCCAAGAGATCTGCTTCAACATAGAAACCACTCCAATTAGTTCATATGGATTTATTTGGACCATCAAGACAGGAAGGAACAGGGAAGGAAAAATACGTTATGTTGATCATTGATGATTACTCCAGTCTTACTTTGGTTGCTTTTATCAAAGAAAAAGCTGAAGAATTTGAGAGATTTAAAATATTTAAGGCTTTAACTAATATTCAAACAGACAATAGGTTAAAGACATTAAGATCAGACAGAGGAGGATAATTTATTTCAAGTGAATTGAAGGAATTATATGATAAACATGGGATCAAGAGAGAATACACAATACCAGGAACTCCACAAAAACATGGAGTAGTTGAGAGGCAAAACAAAGAAGTTTAGCAAATGGCCAGGTTAATGATGAATGATAAGAGCATTGGTCAAACTTATTGGGTAGAAGAAATACACACAACATTCCATATTCTTAACAAATCCCACCTCAGACCACATATTAACAAGACACCTTATGAATTGTGGTATGGAAGACCTGCTTCAATCAAACACTTCAAAGTCTTTGGGAGTAAGCACTACATAAAGAATAATAATGAAAAGAATGGCAAGTATGATGATAGGGATGATGAAGGCATCTTCTTAGGATACACTACCAATAGTAAAGGATATATATTCTTTAATAAAATATTGCATAAATTAGTTGATTGCATTGATTTAAAGGTTGATGAAGGAGTTCCAGTAAGAGAGGTGAGAAATATTGAGTCTACTACAGAGGAAACATCTGAAACTAAAGATGAACAGGTCCAAGAATCAGATGGAGAAGAGATACCCAGATAAGAAGAGTTAAGACAACAATCAACATCAAATCCTTCCTCTAGACTTACTCAAAATAATCATCTTGAAAGTCAGATAATTGATGAGAAAGACAAAGGTGTACAAACCAGGAGAAGGATAACCAAAGACACCGACCAATCACATATGGCCTTCATATCCATTGTGGAAACCAAGAACTTCAATGAAGCCAGTGAATATGTAAATTGGTTAAAATCAATGAATGAGGAACTGGACCAAATTGACAAGAATGACACTTGGGAACTCATTCCTAGGCCAGGAAATAAAAATGTAATAGGACCCAAATGGGTCTACAAAAATAAGATGAATGAGCAAGAAAATATTTTAATAAATAAGGCTAGATTGGTTTGCAAAGGATATGCTCAAATAGAATAACTGGACTTTGATGAAACATTTGTGCCTGTATCAAGATTAGAAGATATTAGAATTTTTCTTGCCTATGCTTGTCATAAACAGTTTAAAGTCTATCAAATGGATGTCAAGTCAAATTTTATAAATAGAGATCTAAAAGAAGAAGTCTATATGGAACAACCAGAAGATTTCCAACTGTCAAATAACCCTGACTTTTTCTGGAAGATGAAGAAAGCCTTATATGGGTTGAAACAATCTCTGTGTGCCTGGTACTATAGATTGGTTAAGTATATTCAAGACAAAGGGTTCAAGAGAGGAATAGTTGACAACAATCTATATATCAAAAAAAAATGGTAATGATTTGTTCATTGTGTTGGTCTATGTAGATGACATCATCTTTGGAAGTAATAATGCTTCACTGGTAAAATGGTTTGCGTCTGCCATGTAGTCTGAATTTAAAATGTCTATGATAGGGGAACTGCCATTTTTCCTTGGTCTGCAAATTACTCAGAGGTCTGAAGGATTATTTATTTATCAGGAGAAATATCTAAGAGAAATGTTAGAAATGAAGATCCAAGCAGTCTAGCACAACCTTTGAGGGTTTCCATCAATGCCAAAGGGGGGTATTGTTGGCATGTTTTGCAGGAAAGAGTGTTCTTGTCATTGATGGAAAAAATAGAAGGTGGAGCAAAAGGAAGCATAATCTCAAGAGGAGAAGCGAACAACAATCAGAGATCACAACTCAGAAAGGAAAGCACAATACAGTAGCAACTGGAGATTAAATCTCAGAAGAGATGGCACGATAAAACTATAATCAAATCAAGATCATCAGATCTGCAAGCCAAATCAATGATAGGGATGAATTGTGGGGAGCGAAAGTTGAATTGAACTACTCTCCAGTTACAATCCCACAATCTATCTAGATCATTAGATCTCATAGCTTCAAATATCTACGACTGTGGTTGATCCAGCAAACAATGAGCTTAACTCAGATTCAATCATGTTCGTTGGATGCGCAATCGCCAAATCTATGGCAGGGATGAATTGCGGAGATTGAAAGGAGAATTAAACAACGCGCTTGTTCTCATCCTGCAATTAGTCAGGACCGTCTGATCTTATAGCTTCGAAGATCAACGATTGTGGTTAACTCACCAATAGCGCACATCTTCCCATTGCGGAGTTGGGTGAAAAGTTAAAACACTCACATATTGTGGTTGTGCAATCATCCTTGATCATGGATATGTTTTAAGAAAATTCACAATCGTTGGATCACTTTTGATTGGAAAGACAGGAGAAGCGAGAAAAACGTTTGAGAATTTGATTATGCGAATTCTCATCAGTCGTCGGATCACTTTCAAGTGGAAGGATAGGATAAGTTAGCAGAGACAAAACACTGACAGATCAAGCCATCGATCTAAGAACTTGATCGGTGAACAAAATTTATTTTGGGTTTAAAGTCACGAGTAGGTTACACTCTAGAATGTTTGAGATTTGAAATAGTCGAAGCCCAGAAATCCAAAATGAATTAGGACCGTCGGATTTGGAGGATGAATGAGGACCATTGGTTCAGGTTTGTTAGTCAATAGACCACGTCATCAAAAGGGAATAGTGGTAGACCATGTCAACAGACCACGTCAGAAAATACGCATGGCATAATCAGGTGATGACAAGCATCAAGAGGAAATTGGCTCGTGACATGGCAACAAGTGACATAAGTAAGTTATGTCACTATGAGAGAATTGCTTCAGGAGTTTCACCACCAATAAATGTCAAAAGTCCCGAAGTCTCGAAGATTCGAAGTCACTCTCATTCATCGATCTAAGATAATATCCTGACCATTATATCAAGGACACATGGATAATATACTGACTGTTAGATCAAGAACACATGGCATAGTCAGAGAACGAAAAGTGTCAATTTGAAATCAGCATTTCAGGTACGTACAAATCATGAATCAGAGTGACACATGGTAGCTTCTCGACTCATGACACATCATCAAGTGACGCAAGAGTTACGTCACTCCAGGAGTTTTTCTTCATGATTTTTACCCCTAGAACTCACCCGAAGACCTGAAGTCCTGAATGTCAAAGACCTAGAGTGGACACAAGACGTTCGATCTGAAGATCACTTTGGGAGCAGTCTCATCTGTCGATCTACTACAGTGGAAGGATAGTGTAAGTGAAAACATTAACCGATAGTAAGCGGTCTCCACCATTTATGACTTACCGAGCAAGTGATCACTTCAGAGGAAAGAATGGGTTGAGACTCGAAATATCTGAAGTTTGGAGGCCCGAAGGAGATACCGTCCGTCGATCCTGTGTTTGGATGCATTCTCAACCATTGAGAAAAACATAGTAGAAGGATAGCGTAAACATAATAGATGAAGTCGTGGAGTAAAATGTGGCCATACATCTCACTGTTTGATTAATTCTTGGTTGTTGGATTAAGAAATGAAGGATGACTGTAAGGATTAACACTAATCATTGATTTGGTTCCAAGGTGTAATGTGAACCATCCGATCTGTTCGGGAATTCTGATTCGAAAGTTTCGAAAGGCTTGAAATCCAAAAGTTTTGAAGGGAAAAGTGTCAAATTTATGATATTCATCCATTTCAGGAGAATTAATCATGGTTGTTGAATTGATAAGTGCTCAAGGGCTTGATTAAGCCCAAGCGTATGGTCACCGTGAGTAATCATGTGAAGGAAGGGGCTTTGAAGCCAAAGAAGACATAATTGACTGGTTGTAACTGACAGAGAAGACAAAGAGTTTTGACTTCTAGAGAAGCTAAGGAATCTCATCATAACACTCATTGATGATGAACACATGGTGTGAACCACCAGAGAAGATTAAAAGTTTTCATGATGATCAGGCAGATGACTCGATGTGAGAAAAAGATGCAGAACAAGGAAGTGAAGGTATTTTGTTGGTTATCTATGTAGTTGTGAGAAAGAGATGCAGTGAATGACCTATAGGGAAGAAAAGTGACACAGTGAAGAGCATTCAGAGGCATAACACGTAGAAGGCATATGGCACACAGAGTATAAAACTCATAAGAATAGAAAGTGCAGGTGAAGCAGGCAGAGAGACAATAATGAAGGCAGAGAAAAGCCGTGTAGTAGAACAATGATGAGACTGGTGAGCCATAGATAAATGTTGTATCACTGTGACAAATTCAAGAAAGAAAATATTTATATTTCAAGGTGGTAGGGGGGTTCTAGGGAGGACTGGTGTGCTTAGAGTTTCAAGTGGGTGCTTGAACACAGGGGTTGTAGCTTCCATTTGGTTGCATCCAGAAAAATTGGGGTGGCAGGGTGGTGCAAGGGAGAACTATTGTTCTTTGTTATACAAGTTGGTGTCTGTGTGACTGGAAGTTGGTGCTTCCATCCAGTTGGTTCTATAACACTTAGGGAGTTGGTGCTTCCTTCTAGTGGGTTCTAGAGAAACCAGGGAGTTGGTGCTTCCTTCTAGTGGGTGATAGAGAAACCAAAGCGTTGGTGCTCTCAATAAGTTGTTGCTTGTAAAATAGAGGTTGTAGCCTCAATAAGTGTTAGAGCTCATAAGAATGATAATGTACAGAAAATAAAGATTACTTATCATATCAATAAGAAGAGGTTTTTCCCTTTATGGGTTTCCTCAAGAAATATCTTCCTCTATATATTTCATGTGTGTGATTGATGTTGAATATTCTATTGCTTGCTTCCCTACTTTATTGTTATCATTATTGAGTGTTCTATAAAGAGTTTAAAATGGGAATGATTTTTTAAGAATAGGGACAACTGATTCACCCCCCCTCTTAGTTGTTCAACATAAATTTCTCACTGCAAGATAAGGAACAATGACTTTAGTTCTATATTTTAAGAGATAAGATATAAAGTGTTTTAATTCTTTAAAAACAATAAAGGCTTGTTGATCGACTGAGAGATAATTTAATTATGATCCTTTAAAGGAAAAACTCATAAATGAAATGGGGATTTCATTATTATCATTTTTTTTTTGGGTGAGTACAACAACATATGATCTATCCTGTGCAAATGTATTGAGAGTAAACTCTTTGGAAAAATCAGGTGACGTAGACCCATGACCCTCGAGCCGAGATCCTCTTAGGATCTTCACTAAAACCATGCCAAGGGTTCATCAAACCCTTCGTTTAAGCCAAAAAGGACTTCGGGTTTCGGGAGTTGGAGAGTCCTGATGTATTTCCATAGTTTTCGGCAAATGTCGAAATGTGAAACATCAACGAAGTTGGACTGCTCCAACGCGACGAGCACATGCCACATGTTACCCACTACTTTCGGCTTTCGGGACTTTGAGCGAATAGCCAATACTCATTCCTCTTCCCTTATGATTCCCTGAACTCTAAAATGCCAAAATGCCGAAATGGGCTCAACGTCCCAAGAAATGCAAGATCGATGGCCTTTTGGGATTTTCACTAAAGCTTGACCCCTCCTTTAACTTCCATCGCACGTACCCTCTGACTGAGACTTGGGACCCACCTTTTCGGTGTTTCTCTCTCTTCGTGATTTTGGGAGTTTCTTTGACCATGTAACTCTACCCCTTGAGTCCTGAAACCTAAAAACCTGATTGGTGCCCAATGGCTATTGTCCCTCGACTTTTCATGAATTTTTCCTTTCCCTCTTCGGGATTTTGCGAACCGGGAGTTTGAAACTCTCGATTCCAAAGTCACTGCCTCCTCTACTTACCGAACTCTGGAAATCCAAAATGATGAAATCCCACACCAAAGGCACACTGTGTTTCGTGACTTCAGGATTTTCAATGCAAAGAGTCCTGGTTCCTTTTCATCAAAATTCCCAGTATGTTGAACCCCGAATTACCGAAATTTCAAAATTCCACAAATGATAATCCCTTTCGCGATCCGGGAATTTGAGTGACCAAGGATTTTGGCCTGCACTCCAAACTTATGGATCTCAAATCTCTGAAATGATCTGATGGCTCAAACAGACCATGATCAACAGTCCATGTTGATTCTTGCTATCAGGGTGGGGGATTCGTCCAACTCCTAACCACCTTGTAGCTCCTCTGGATCCTACGGTCCCCGCAACTTCGCGAGTTCTCCACAGAGAATTCTGACCACCAAATGCACTCCTCAATGACTCCTGTCCAAACGACTCGGTGCTCTCCCTCCTGAACTTGACTTTTATGAGACGATTTCGATCTCCGTCTCCCTTTGAACTCTTCAAAGGTGTTATCCTTCCTGAGCTTTCTCTTGTAAAGTCAATCTTCCCAAAAGGATCCCTGCTCGCACTCCTTGCGGAAAATATTCAAATAACCTCTAGTTATTTGAGTCTCCGACCTTGTGCACTCTTTGCAACAGTGGCCCTTCAACCTTCCTTCTGGATTTATAAAACCCAAGGCTTCAACTGGCTTGCGCACACCTTGCACAACTTTGTATTTCACCCGCACTTCAGCTGATATGAGAACAATGGTATCTCTCTTGAGCTTTATGAGATAAAACTCATACCCTCGTCAATGCACACCTTGTGGACGTTCACTACACTCCTTGCAGGAATTGTTAGGAAGAGAAACAATTGAAACTCATTCTTCTCCTCTCTTAGACTTCATACATTCAACATGAAATCACACATAACACAACATTGAAACAAATGCATAACAGAGAAACAAATCAGTTGTAAACATACCATTCAACAAATGTAAATAGTAAGCATCATAACACCATGAAAATTGAGTCAAAGCTTCATATATTAACTCAAGTGATCCTGTACATGGGTTCTTATCTAGAGCTCTCTACTTCAACTCTATAGCCTATGAATTCTGAATGCTCATCAAAATATTTTCAATGATACAAGGGTGAGGGTGTCTATATCTGTTTTCCCTCCTGCACTTCTAAACTGTCTAATATATTAAATTAAATCTACCTACTTGCATTCATTACGCATAAATGCCTTTACATACTACATATGAGAGCAACGCTCAAGATCTGTTTACAACATCTAGACATAAGTGTAAGTACACTTCCCTTAACTATTACATTAATTCCCATTCATTAATCTCAAAACACTTCAAAATGTGAGCTGGTGCTTTTCCAGTTGTCTCTCACTTTTACGTTTCTTGCTTGGCTGGCTGCTTACAATGCTCCTGCATCATACTCCCTTGCTTGAAAATTTTCATGAACTCCTGTTCATGAGATCTTGCACGGTTTGTCCATGCCTATGAATTTCTTCTTCATTCACCCAACTGGCATATTCAACTGGATGTCCCTTCCATTTGACCAAGTGATCAAAATAATCTTTTCTCCTGGTCTTTCTGCTAATCCTCTTGTCAATTATGCTTTCCATCTGTGGCTTTTCAACTATAGGCATTTGTTTTGTCCATTGAATTTATTTATGTTCCTCCTCTGCTCCTGCTTCTTCAGCTCTGTAAGGGTACAAATCTGCAACATTGAATATCGGTGAGATTTCGACCCCATCGGGTAATTCAATCTCATATGCGTTTGCCCGAAATTTCTTTATGACCTTGCACGGTCCAATCTTTTTCATCTTCAACTTATTATACATTCCCCTTGGGAACCTCTCTTTCCTCAGATGTGCAAGAATCAGATCACTAACTTCAAATTGAAGTTCTCACCTGTGTTGATCTTCTCTCCTCTTGTATTCTTGACTTGAACTCTGCAATCACTCCTTAACTCAGTTGTGAAGCTCCTTCATTCCTTCTACAAAGTCCTCTGCACTAGCACTCCTAAATTCGACCTGTTCTACATATTTTAATTCAGAAACTCCCCTTGGTTGCATTCCATATTCAATCTGGAATGGACTCTTCCCTATGCTTCTATTGAGTGAATCACTGTAAGTGAATTCTGCCCATGGTAGAATGTGATCCCATTGACTGTGGTGTCCAGTCACTAAGCTTCTTAACAAATCTCCCAAGATCCTATTCACGACTTCTGTCTGTCCATCCATCTGAGGAGGATATGTTGAGATAAAAGACAAACTTGTCCCCAACATCTTCCATAATGTCCTCCACAAATTCCCTACAAACTTGATATCCCGATTAGGCACGATACTCTTTGGCAAGCCATGAAGTCTGACGAATTCCTTGAAAAACAAGTTCGCAATATGAGTTGTGTCACTAGTTTTCTGGCATGGTATGAAATGCGCCATTTTTGAAAATATGTCGACTACCACAAAGATCAAATCATATCCTCTCTGTGTCCTTGGTAATCCTAATATGAAATCTATGCTCACTGCGTCCCACGGCCTTTCAGGTATGGGAAATGGTTGGTATAACCCTGTGTTCTACCTTTTTCCTTTCGTGTGCTGGCAAATTCTGCACCTATCCACAAATTTCTTAACATCTGTCCTCATCCTTGGCCAAAAATATGAGCCATTCAACTTTGAGAACATCTTTTCATGACCGAAATGTCCGGCCAATCCTCCACTGTGTTTTTCCTTCAACAGATTCTCCCTCATGGAGCATTTCAGAATACATAGCTGATTTCGCCTGAACAGTAATCCATTCTGGATCATGTATTCAGTCCATTGTCTTATGTCCCTGAGACTTGGATTATTAGATGCCTCATATGCATCTTTAAAATCTAGGTCATCCCTGTACAGTTCTTTGAGGTTATCAAAACCCAAAGTATTGATTCTGAATTCCTGCATAAGCAAACATTTCCTACTCAAAGAATCAACAACTTTGTTAGCAGTTCCAGAAATATGCTTAATCACGAAAGTAAATTTTTTCATGTATTCAACCCATTTAGCATGTTTTTGGTTCAACTTCTCCTTTCAAGTCACGAATTGCAAAGCATGATTATCGATGTACAAAACAAACTCCTTGGGAACCAAATAGTGTCTCCATTTCTTCAACACTTGTATGACGACATAGAATTCTTTGTCATATGTGGAGTACTTAATCTTCGCTTCATTCAATTTTTCACTGAAGTACATGATCGACCTATCGTCTTGGCTCAAGACCACTCCAATTGCAAACCCACTCGTGTCACACCTGACCTGGAATGTCTTGCTAAAATCTGGCAAAACCAAAATTGGTTGTTCAGTGATCTTCTTCTTCAGCAGATTGAAACTCTTCTCTGCTTCCTCCGTCCAGTGAAAAGATTTATGTGTTTTCTTCACCGTATCCATCATCAGTGCACTAATTCCACTGAATTTTTGGATGAATTTCCTGTAGAATCTAGCCAAACCATGGAAGCTTCGAACTTTAAACACGCTCTTCAGCGATGGCCAATTCTTAATCGCCTTTATCTTTTCTGGATCAATTTTCAATTCATTTGCAGAGATAAGAAAACCCAAATAAATGAGTTATGTCCTCATAAATGATGATTTCTTCATATTAATCAACAATTTCTCCTGCTCTAATCTCCTCATTATTGCAACTAAATGCTTTAAGTGTTTTGCTTCTGTCTTGCTGAAAATTAATATATCATCAAGATATACAATGACGAATTTCCCAATGAAATCCTTCAGGATTTCGTTCATCAACCTCATGAACATAATGGGCACATTCATTAAGCCAAATGGCATGAAAATCCATTCATATAGCCCCTCATTCGTCTTGAATGTTGTCTTCCATTCATCGCCTTCTCTCATTCAAATTTGATGATATCCGCTTTTCAAATCAATCTTTGAAAAAATATTTGCTCCACTCAAGCAATGCATCAAGTCATCCATCCTTGGCAATGGAAATTTGTATCTAATGGTAATATTATTCATTTCCCTTGAGTCTTTACACATTCTCCATCCTCCATCTTTCATTGGGCTGAGCACTGTCGGAACAGCGCATGGACTCAAGCTTTCTCGAATCAATCCTTTGTCCATTAAGTTCTGGACCTACCTCTTAACTTCTTCATTTTCCTACAGCATCAACCGATATGATGCTTTGTTCAGAAAACTAGCTCGAGGTATAAGATTGATATGATGGCTTATACTCCTGATAGGTGGCAACGAACAAGGTAGTTTGTCCACTACTATATCAACAAATTCTCCCAGCAACTCCTGGATTTATTCTGGTAAATCATCTATCCTCGTACTGGTCAAAACAATTTTGGGCTTCCTAACCACAATAAATTGTGTGTGTTCCTTCTTCTTAATCTCATCAAGAAGTTCCTTCCCACTCATGAGAAGTACAGTGTTGCTTGTCTCTATTTTCACCTCTTTATCCTTAATAGGCAGCAACATGTGAGTCCTACCATTTTTTTCCAGGATGTACGTGTTCTTTCTCCCATCATGAACTACGTTTCTATCAATTGCCATGGTCTACCTAGCAATAGATGACAAACATCCATGGGAATGACATCACATAATATTTCATCTTTATATCCTCCTATTTTAAATTCAATTAAACACTGTTTAGTGACATTTACCTGATGTCCTTTTTGTAGCCATGAAACTCTGTATGGGCTTGGATGTACAACAGTCTCCATATCCAGATTTTCTACCATCTTTGTAGATACGAGATTATCTGTGCTACTACTATCCACTATGACCTTGCATGCCATGTCTTTGGTTTTGAAAGCAGTCTGAAACAGACTGTTTCTTTGGGATGGGTTCTCTAGTTCCTTCTCTGGTTTCAGGAGAAATTTCCTCATCATCAAATATCTTCCGCCCTCAGCGTCTTCTGCCTCAGCATTCCATCCTTGAGCTTCGGCAATGTGAGTTTCACCACCATATTTCTTCCTATCTGGACACTTATAGGATTTATGTCCGATTTTTCCACAGACAAAGCATTTCACTTCACCTCCTTTGCCTATTCCTCTTCCTCTGGCTCGAGGAAAATCATTTCTATCAGCATATTGCCTTCCTTGTGAGCTTCCTCCTCTCTCATGTTGAGGTTTTGTTGGTAGCCAACTCATTTTTTTAATTTTCTCTTAAAAAAACTGCCTACACCCCTTGTCTCATTTCGACAAATCATTGTTGCATTGTGCTACTAGACTTTTGTTTCGTTTTTGCGACAATTACAATTTGATTTCGATTCAGTTTTCACAACTGAAAGTGTGAAAACACCTCTCTCGTTGTCTGGACTGTCATCGTATTTTATTGATTTGCTGAAAGACACTTGACCATTGGTTTATCACATCACTGCACAAGGTCCTTTCAAACTATATCCATTCACTTTAATTGCGCAACTTGATTTCTTCGATAAAGTATTGAAAATGTTAAGTTATGAGTTATGCTTGATGTCATGAGGGTCATAATTGATTTTGATTTTATATATGATATAATTCTTATTTTGAACTCTTAACTTATCGTTTTCATATGGTCATTGGTTGCAATGTTTTTACACTTTGATTATGCTAAAAACACATTAGCAATATCATAAGTTTGATTTCATACAAAGTCGCAATGTTTTGAGTTTTGCAAAGGCGCATTTATCAACCTTTTGGATTATCGATTTTTTGGTTTGAACCCTTGCTCGATACATTGTTTTTGTGAATTTGATATTGCATTGAACGATCATAGTTTCAAACTATGCATTCGCACGATTGAATTAATATTTGTTTGAAACATTTGCTTGAAACGACAGATCGTTGGTTAGTGTTGAATGTCATACTTGGCAGATGATTATGACATAGGGTGTCGTTGGATGGCACGTTGATATGGTGATACACCTATTCAGTTGGCTGTAACATTTGGTTTAAACGATTATGATGTTGGATGGAACATCACTGTACACAGTCATAAATGTATTGCATGGCGGTGGTAATCCCACCACCTTCGCACGCATGCAGTTATTTCCTGCCTCTTTGAATGCTGAAGTGGTTAAACCCTATCGTTTTTGACCCTGTGCATTGTTTTGTTCGATCCAAACCCCCACCATGCACAGAAGCCATGGCTCCGGTCGTGAGGGCCGAGCCCAACGGGTGCCAAGCGTTGTTGATGTTTGATGGCACGTATAGCGACCTAGAGGAATTCGGGCAGCTTGCTTTCATAAGGAAATTTAATGGTTACAACATCCCTGTGGCTCGGCAATTTGCTTTGTCATTTGATGGCTGCCGAGCCAAAGTTGGAGATGTCCAGCTTGAAATCACTGAACAGTTCCTCAGCTTGGAAACCAGTCTGCCTGTCATGGGACAAAAATGGTTGAAGAGTTGCAAGGTAAACGATGTCCCGTGTACATTACTGTTCCAATCTCGCACAGTGAACTCATGCGACAGAGGTTTGCCCGCAAAGATGTTGAAACCCCGCTGGCATGATCTTCTCATGGTTATCAAGCAATTTATTACTTGCGAGGGCAGGTACGGGTTTGTCTTTCTGTTTCATCTTCGTTTATTGATGATTTTTATGGGTTTCGAGCTTAGTATGCCCCACTACCTACACAGAAGTTTGTTCAAGATGGCCAAGGGTTACAAACGCTGCCAGGCCGATACCAGCCTCTTCCATGTGGGTTTGATTAAAATGATTTTGATATACGAGTTAGGGTTGCGTCGTGATTCTTGGCATAATTTTCTCAGCCATAATGGCTTTGAAGAGCCCAACCCTCCACAGGTCGATAAGCCCATGGTGACCGAAACCCAGCCTGTTCCCCCTGTGCCTTATAGTGTTTTGCTACCCCAACCTAAATCCGAATCACCTACGAGTGTGCCTATGGCCGTGACTAAATAGGTTGACATTGATAAACCCATGACCAAACAGCCTAAGGCTAAAGCTAGAACGAATGCTCGAGGGAAGAAAAATGCAAGGTTGATCTCTCGCATGGCGAGGAATAAACCTAAAACCCCTGCCAAAGCAAAACCTATCGTGGTCAGTGAGGATTTTGATTCAAGCATTGAACGTTTTCTCGCTGAAGAGGGCTTCTATGACAAACCCCCTTATGATTTTGTCAAGAACTTACCTCCTTGTCTGCGGGATAACCCTGACTTCCCTGGTATTGAACCACCTCGTGAAACCCTTGGTGAATCATCACAACCCTCGACTTCTCAACCTATTGCAGCACCTTGCGATCAATGTGGGTTATGGTTGGAAAGGTATTACTTGGATGTCCCAAGGTTGCAATCCAAAATCCACGATTTGGAAAACCAAGTGGGCGAATCTCACTGGTCAGAATGCAAAGTTGCAACCCTCCAACAAGAAGCAACGAACCAAGGTTCAATCCTATTCAAAAATGTCGAGTCTGCTACGGCAATTGTCAATTCAAAATTGACATAGTCTCAGCAACTGTAATGGTATAACTCTCACTCTTTTATATGGCATGATCATAAGCTCTGTATACATTGTTGACTTGCTCTGTCATGTATTTGTTGTATATAAGTTTTGATTATTGATTTCTGGATTGGTTTTGATTAGATTTAGTTTGATTAATCATGATTTGATTTGAATATTCTGTTATTTGATATCTTTTCTATTGTTGAAATACAAACGATATTTCTGTTCGATTTGGTTATATCTTGTGCGATATGATGGGAAAATTGGTTAGCTATGTTGATTGTATATTCTATGTTAAGACCAATTCGTATATCATTTATTACATAATCAAGTTTCGAATGGATAATAATAGTAGCTGTTATGATGTGAACTGTATTTCGATGGTAACAAATGTATTATTCGATTGAGATTATAGGGATGGATTGATCGTATCAAGTCTTATGATTTGTGTCTATAATAAAATTCAGTTATATGCCCGG
Source organism: Picea engelmannii (assembly GCA_009831015.1). NCBI lineage: Eukaryota > Viridiplantae > Streptophyta > Pinopsida > Pinales > Pinaceae > Picea > Picea engelmannii. Next base: position 1,598,646 of record ML780764.1, read on the forward strand.
TTTGTTGACTCTGTCAAAACCCTGTCTGTCAACTATGAGGTGATCAAACATAAAGACTGTTGAGTTGATATTTATGGAGCATGATTTCATCCGATTACATTGGAAGCAATTCATACATCGTGCTTTTAATTGAATGATATCAAATTGCTGTTGTGATTATAATTAGTCGATTACAGTTACGATTATACCTGTGAATTATTTGAAACTCAGCAAATGAGAACTGTGGTTGGATTCTATGGATACAGTGATCCATGAAATCGTAATGGCTTTCTATATTGCCAATGGATTAAATGATATGAATCTTATGCTAATCGATAATGATTGTTTGTATTTTATGCGATTTGGTTTACCATTGATTTGTATTTATGAAACAGTATTGTTAAGATTTGATTCGATTTTATGTCGATTGGGAAAACAGAGCATTCCTACTCTGTCCCGATTGTACTCTATTCGATTTGGTTTGATTTAAAAAGGATTATTTTTTAATCATTAATAATTTGTTGATTATTAAAAAATGATTGGATTTGATTTGATTTGATTATATATCTGGTCCTGTTTACTATTCTAGACCAGCTACAGAATCAGAAGATTCTGTAGCTAAGTCAATAGAGTCATTTTTTTATTATTTTCTTAATAAAATACTCCTCTAACTTGATCTTTGTATCTATTACAGGCAAATTCGAATTGGCAATGGATATGAGGAGCAGTTGGAAGATATCTTAAGGATTCCACTTGCATTTTTAGTTACTTAGTTTAAGGGATTTTGGGATTATTCCCAGATCGTGTAAAACTATTTGCTATTATTCACAAGGATGTTTTACCTTGTGAGAAACCTATTTAAACCTATGGTTTTGTAATAATCGGACACCCTCAGTTGTGGGAAAACAAGGATATGGAGTTCTGATTCAAACTGGAGCAGAATTGATGTTTTGTCATAGCTTTTGCTTTTCAATATATCGACACTTTGTTCCATGTTTTGTATATCAGCTTGTTTATGGTTTAGTATTGCTTTAGCTACCTAAATCAAATGCAAATGATATAATCTTATTATTGTTATATATATCTTGTTTCTTCCAAATAGATAAAAGACATAACAGTTGT